>JAKZJJ010000059.1:0-264459 GCA_030015415.1 Cynopterus sphinx | reverse complement strand
CACCACCATAGCTTTTCCGAGGAGCTCTAGGGTGCTGGCAGCCAGTAGGATGTGCTGAGAAAAACAAATATCAAGCGGGAGGTAGGTATACCACTTGGCCTAACGGTGGTAAGATGACTGTGTTGAAGAAACCATTGAGGTGGAAAATGCACACTTTCCACCCTCTCACACGGGCTAGACCATGAAAGTAGTGCGCCAGGTCGTCCATGTTCCACATCCGCCATACATGAAACCTATGGACATGGTGTTGAGGATGCAGGCTACCGTACACGACGAAACCTCCCAATTGGCAATCAGCACTATCGTCAGGTGAAAACATGGTGACCACGTGCTGAGAGAAACTGCAAACAAATACAGGGCAATATGAAGGTGGGGACCCTCAGGCCTGGAACAGGCCCTCATGGGTTAGTCTTGCTCCATAAGAGAATGGAGGTCTGTGACCCACATATTATGCTGACAGGCTCTCACAGACGCCAGGATGGGAGCATGAACTCTGTCTCTAAAGCTAAGTGGTCCTTCGCTGTAGGCAAAGCCACTTTAGGGAAGTCACTCTGTCCCTCAACTTAAAGCATCAGATCTTTCAAAACAGTTTTGTATCCCATCTGACAATGATGTATATCTGCCAGGGCAAGGGGATTCCTGACCCAGAAACAATGGGGGTGTGGTGGAGGCAGTTTGCAGGGGAGTAGGGTTGTGAGCTGGTCGCATGGAAGAGTGAGGTGCTGAAGAGAAAGCAGTGGTATAAATTACAATGTCTACTCTGAAAGCTACACTGAGAGCTGTATTTCCTGCCCATCGCTGATGACCTGTTGAATCAAAACTTCTTTATATAAAATCCTAGCATCTCTGGAAGCCGGGCCACGTGGCCATGATCTGCATGACACTATTCTCACTCTCACATAACTCTTACAGAACTCAGTGACCCAAGATAGGGGAATTGAAGTTGGAGAAATGTACACCTTTTTCTTGGCTCCAGAGACATGTTTCTAGCCCTCGTTCTGGGCTTACTGGCTCAGAAACTTGATATCTCCTTTACACACAGGCCCACGGGCCTCTTCTCTCCAATGGGACCTAGAAGGATGCTGTGTGAAAGTCTCAGTTAAGTCATATGGGTCACTTATGTACATTTGCACACTACATATGTGCTCTCTCTGATTTTAAACCCTTTAAATACGTTTTGGAATAACGAGGCCATTGTGAAATGGAACCATGTTGGAAGTGTAGCTGTTTTATTGGTCAACATACTGTATGGTAAAAGCAAAGTCCACTTAAGAGAATTCTGAAGAAAAGAAGCTATTTCTCTAAAGTGACTCCAGTGCATCTTCCCCATTCCTTCCTGGGCACACTTTTTCCACTGATGTGTGTCTTTTGTAAAATAGCTTTCCTGAGACATAATCTACACACAATGAAATTTTCTATTTAAAAATGAACAATTTGGTGGATTTCTGTATATTCAATGATTATGTAACCATCACCATTAATTCCAGAATGGCTCAATCAGAAAGAGTGAGAGAGAGAGAAAGAGAGAGAAATAGAGAGAGAGAGAGAGAGAGAGAGAGAGAGAGAGAGAGAGAGAGAAGGAAGTAAGGAAGTAAGGAAGGAAGGAAGGAAGGAAGGAAGGAAGAAGGAAGAAGGAGGAAGGAAGGGAACGAAGAAGAAAGGAAGGAAGGAAGGAAGGAAGGAAGGAAGAAGGAAGAAGGAGGAAGGAAGGAACGAAGAAGAAAGAAAGGAAGGAAGGAAGGAAGGAAGGAAGGAAGGAAGGAAGGAAGGAAGGAAAAAGGAATGAAAGAAAAGAAAGAAAAGAAAAGAAAGAAAGAAAGAAAGAAAGAAAGAAATAAAGAAATAAAGAAAGAAAGAAATAAAGAAATAAATAAAGAAAGAAAGAAAGAAAGAAAGAAAGAAAGAAAGAAAGAAAGAAAGAAAGAAAGAAAGAAAGAAAGAAAGAAAGAAAACAATGATGTACCTATCAGCAGTCAATCCCCAGTCTCTCCTGGCCCCAGTTCTGGGCAACCTTTAATATGTCTCCACAGATTTGACTATTGTGGATATTTCATACAAATAGAAACATACAATTTGTGGCCCTTGACTCTGGCTCTTAACTGAGCAAAATGTTTTTCATGTTTACTCATACATGTATCAGTACTTCATTCCTTTTCATGACCCAGTAATATTGCACCATATAGGTATAGCACCATTTGTTTATGCACTTAGCAAGTGATGGGCAATAAAACTGTTTTCACTTCATGTTCACAGCAGCATCATTCGTGCATAAATCTCTGTGTGGAGGTATATTTTCATTTCTCTTGGGTATGTATCCAGCAGTGGAAGGCTGGGTCACAAGGTAACTCAATCTGTAACCTTTTGAGCCCCAGATAATGTTTTCCAAAGTGGTGGCTTCAAATCACAGCAGAGCACTACCCAACCACCTCCTCAAACAACACACCCAAGGGGCAAACTTTGCGGGCAGCAGAGTCCTTCTAAAACAAATCCTGCTCTGTCGGGTCAGTCGCTGCACAGCAACTCCTCCACTGCAGTCACAGCCAATCAGCCTGAGGGTCAATCCCTCCCAGTGATGTGCAAACAGCAACCATGGCTCAACTGCAACAGGAGGGCACACACAACCCAGGCAAAAGGCACACCTAGAGCACCTGGCTCAGTTAAGCAGGGAGATGGTGCTACTGGGACCCACTGGTCATATACTACATAAGGTCACTCCAATAAGACTGAGAGACAGAACAGCCCTACCTAATACACAGAAACAAACACGGGGAGGTAGCCCAAATCGGAAGAAAGTAAAACATGTCCCAAATGGAAGAACAGAGCAAAGCTCCAGAAACAGAACTAAACACAATAGAAGCAAGCTATCTACCACATGCAGAGTTCAAAACACTGCTTTTAAGGATGCTCTATGACCTCAGTGAGAACAACTACAAAGAGATAGGAAACATAAAAATGGAGATTAAAAAAAAAAAACTTATAAAAGAACCAGTCAGAAATGAAAAATACTGTAACTGAAATAAAGAATACCTTAGAGGGAATTGACAGTAGATTAGACGAAGCAGAGGATCGAATCGGCAATTTGGAAGATGAGGTAGCAAAACACACCCAAGCTAAACATCACAAAGAAAGAAGAATCCAACAGCAACAAAAAAAATGAGGATAGTTTAAGGGGCCTGTGGGACAACATTAGGTGTAACAATATGCACATCATAGGCACCGGGAGGAGCAGAGAGAGCAAGGAATTCAAAAACTATTTGATGAAACAATGATGGAAAACTTTTCTAACCTGGCAAAAGAATCACCAAGAGGTGCACAGTGACAAACAAGATGAACCAAAAGAGGCCCACATCATGACACACATTAATTAAAATGCCAAAGGCTAAAGGCAAGGAGATAATCTTAAGACCAGCAGCAGAAAAACAGTTATTTGCCTACAAGAGAGACCCCATAATAGGCTACTTTTCCAAAAGAAACTAGGTAGGCCAGAGACATTGGCAAGAAATAATCAACATGATGAAAAGAGAGTACCTACAACCAAGATTATTCTGTCCAGCAAAGCTATCATTTAGAATCGAGGGGCAGAGAAGAGCTTCCCAGAAAAGAAAAAGCAAAAGGCGTTCATCAACTCCAAACCTACAGCAACATTTTTAAGAAGAATAGATAAAAGAAAATATATAAATAATAAAATGGCAATTTATGCTCATCTGTTAAGAATTACTTGACAGGTACATGGGTTAAATGCTACAATCAAAAGACATAAAGTGGCTGAATAGATAAGAAAACAAGACTTTACATGTGCTGCCCTCACACACCCTTATGAAAGACTCACTTTACATCAAAAGAAACACACAGACTGAAAATACAGGGATGGAAAAGTAGATTTCATGTACATGAAAAGAAAAAAAAAAGAGCTGGGTTAGTGGCATTTCTACTTGACAAAATGGATTTAAAACCAAGACTGTAACAGGAGACAGAAAAGAAACCATAACCGCACTATTGGGTATTTACTCAAAGAAACCCAAACAACTACTTTGAAGGGATGTGTGCATCCACATAGTAATTGCAGCATTATTTCCAGTGCTCAAGATATGGAGGCAGCCAGGATGAAGAAATAAAGGATCAATCATGAAGGAACGAAGAGGTGGCACATATATACAAAGGAATATTACTCAGCTAGAAAATGGAATGAAATCTTGCCACCTGCAACAACATGGGTGGACCTGAAGCTTATCGTGCTGAGTGGAATAAGTCAGAGAAAGACAAATGCCATATGATTTCGCTTACATGTGACATCTAAAGGACAAAACAGAAACAAACTCATATATACAGAAAACATTTTGATGGTTATGAGATGGGAGGGGGTTTGGGGATGGGGGAAAAAAGGGACAGAGTTAAGAAGTATAAACTGGTAGCTTCACACCAGTGTATCAGATGGGTACTAAATTTATACGGTGATAATCTAGTGTAAGTTTTATAAATGTCTAATTACGTTGTTGTTCACCTGAGATATTTTATGCCAAGCGTATCTTTAACAATATAAAATTTAAAAAAGAAATATGAAAAGGGAAAATAACATCTAAGTGTTATTACAAAAAGAGTAAAAAAAACCTTTAAATTTAAACGTAGAATTACCCCAAGACTCAGCAATCCCACATTTAGACATACACCCAATAGAAGAGAAAGCAAGGAGTGAAACAATTATTTGCACTGTAGTGTACATAACAGCATGTTCACAACAGCTAAGAGATGGACACAATACAAATGTCCATCAGGGATGGATGGGTAGACAAAATGTGGCGTATAAACACAAGTAATGACTAACTTGTTTGTGCAAGTAACATGTCAAAGTAACTGAGTTCTGAACTTCAAACCAAAGACTATTTGTGGTTGGTGTGCATTTGCTCCATTCCAGGGCAAGCACAGAAGAATAATTCATCAATATGGAGTAAGACCTCAAATTCACGTGTGTTCCTTAAATTTTCGTAGATATTATATCACCCTGAAACTTAAAAATTAATCTGTGCCTATAATAGAAAATTGACAATCCCCAGAAAGGTACAAGGAAAGAAAAGTATATCCGTTAGCTTACTTTACCAAAGAGTCAGGATTGTGAGATCCTGAGCAAGGGATGTAGAAAGGGCAGGGTGCATGGGATACTTCTGACTAAAGTCTACAATCTCATTTTGGGGTGCTAACCTTGAAATTGGTTTTCAGGCTTGAAACTAGCTTTCTTGAACTAGCATGAAGTTTCTTTTCATAAACAAACAAACAAATAAAATACTAGTACTATGACCATGTTCAGATAGGTGGGAAGCTTCAATTTTTGGCTCCCATCTTTTATTTCATTTCCTTCTTTGTTATCTCTTTCTACTTATTTTTTTTGTTATTTCTTCAGCTTTAATAAAAATATTTTAATGAACACCTTTGTTACTATGTAATATATCTATATATCTGTATATCTCTCTATCTAAGTGAAATTAGATATATATTTCTCCTGGGCAAATACCTCACAGGGCACTCCATCAAGGCTCAATAATTTCTATATCCAATAAAGATTGTCCACCTGTCCTTTCAAAGGTGTACCACTTCACGTATTTAAAACAAAGTATGAAGACACATTCCCCATTCAGTATGCAACCCTACACTATAGTGGGTGTCAGATCTCAGTTTGTTTTTACTCTGAGCAACATGGAGGGTAGGAAGTGGTAGCGAATGTCCGAGTTTGTTTTCCTTGATTTTGAGTAAGGTCCAACATCTTCCTGTTGGTTAGTAAATTGTTTTTTTCTACCATCCTATTGAAATCCAAAAGTACTACTGAAATCTTAAATATTTCAGTTTCAAGTTTTGATGATGAGCTCTGCCAAATTTGGTTAAAGGAGACCTTGCTCATGTAGTTACCAAGATACATCTTACTCGTAATGTCAGGATTCTATACATATGTTTCTCATCTTTTGGGTTTGCTTTGGATTGGTTTGGGTGGTAGTAAATTTCTTTCATTAAAATTTGTTCTCATTTCTTGATCCTAACCAGAACCCTAACCCTAACGCATTGGAACGATAACCTACGCCAAAAAATATCTAAAATTTTCCCTACATGGTCTGGAGGCTGAGCATGTCCAAAAAGAAATATCACACAGCCGACCAAAGGTATAGGCAGCAGAAGGGTGTGGCCTAAAGAGGACTGGAGTGAGACAAGTAGAAGAAGGGGTGGGGCCATGGCCACAGATGTTTCCAGTCATAAGAGACATTCACATGCCTGGTTGCCCTGACCCTGTCCCAGACTACTGGTTCTCATGATCCCGAGGGTCTTGACACACCCTCTCCCTGGGACCCCGTGAGACCCGGCAAAGTAGCGGGGACCCTCTCTGTGCACCTTCCGCTGCCAGATCACTCAGGGACGGCCACATACAAACTGAACCCACAGGCTCGCCTCAACTAGCTGCCCCCATCAACGGACTCCAGGGTCCGATTCCTCCCGTAGGCTGGCACGGGGTCCCAGTACACTCCGCCACAGCCCCAAGAGCACATCGCACACTTTGCGAGCGACGCAGGTGCCATTTGGCCACAGGACTCAGAACTCATAAGCCACAGCGGCACAATTGGAAACCAGCACTTTCCAACTCCATGTGAAGCCATTCTTGGCCGAGTGACCGGTCCACAGCACCCCTTATACTCTGGGCCAGTTGGCAGGCATGGCTGCCACGTGTTGCAAGCACCTCACAAGGACCCGGGACCACGGATTCCGACAAGTGCTGTGCTTGTCTGCTCACAACTACACATAGCATGCAAGCTAACTGCTACTTGCCGGAACCAGAGAACCAAACGCGTTCCCATCAGCAAGAATAAACCGTCCATATTGCGATTCTTGTGATTTCTGACTTTGTGAAGTTCAATTTTTCTTTTCAAGAACAAGAAGAAAAAAGGGGGAAAGAGGAGAAAAAAGAAAGAAGAGAAGAGGAAGCAGGAGAAGCAGGAGAAGAAGAAGCAAGAGCTGGAGGAAGGAGGAAAAGGAGGAAGAGGAGGAGGAGAAGGGGGAAAAGGAGAAGCAGGAGAAAAGGAGGAAATAAAGAAGCAGGAGGAGAAAAAGGGGAGGAGGAGGAGAATGTAAATGAAGAGGCGCTGAAATTTCTAACAAGTCCAGAAATCAACAATTTGAAGGGTGGGTGAGTCCCTAGACAGGCTTCAGGGGACAGGCCCGAACAAAAAACCCGTGATTCTCGGTGTTTAGAAACCGACTGAAATGCTGAGCAATAGAAAGTCTGTGAATATTTTTTCTGTATAAATAATAACAGAGCATGTAAAATGACGCAGGTCTGTATCGATACTGGTCAATCTTCGAATCAAAACAATGCGAATAAAGGACAGGCACGGGAAAGTACCTTGATGGGGAGAATTTCAAATCTCAAGGCAGCAAATACAGTCCAGAGAAAAAAATTTCTGGAGGAAGGACAGATCAATGATTGTCAAAATGAAAACCACTTTTTATGATGGCAATTTCGGCATCAAAGGAGACATGTTCATTCCACAGAAGAATAGTAACAGTGACCTGGTACCATTTCTGGCTTGAAAATTGACGAAGCAACGATGGCAAAACACTCACCGAGATGCGACGTGAGGGATGACCAGTTTCGTGACTGTGTCTCATTTTCATGGACTGGACACTTTGGATCGTGGAAAGCCAGTGAAAACAGCCTCAGTGTGGCCACTGGTAATCAGTCAGGCACGTTGCAAATCGTCCCACGGATGGAAACCGAGGTAATATTTGGAAAACCATGCATCAAAAAAACATTCATTTTTTATAGAAAAAAGCTGCTTTAGAGACATTTGATTTGAAAAGGCTGCTTAGAAAACCTGTACCGGGGACACAAGAATATCAAAACGTGTGGATTCCTCTCTCCATCACATAGCCCCGAATGCGAAGACAAAGGCCCGACGGTCAGCCTTGCTTGGATCTGCATAGGGAGTCTCCAGGCGTCTTATGTTTTCTACAATGGATCAATTCCTGCAGTGAGTATCAGTCAATTGATCCGAAAACCCAAGCCGTGCCAATTGCTTTCTGTCAGGAACATGTCAAGAGCACTGAGCTCCCAACAGCAGTGTTCAGCTCCCACCCAGGCTTGGCCTTGGCTGAGCTTTTGCTGCCCTCTCGTGGCAGCACAGAAGAATGCTTCGTGACTCTGCAGGGCTAGGGAACATCGAGCCTGGCTTTTCCTTGTCAACTGACAGACAGTGCACCCTCCTGAGGCCTCAAAATGAATCCGTGCCATTAGAAAACATGGAGAATCTCCACGAAGGGACAAAAAAAGAAAGAAAAGAAATAGACCCAGCAGCTCACTTTCCCAGAAACTCAAAGTTCTGCCATCCTGAGCAGGGGATAACGAAAGGGCAGGGTGCATGAGTTCCCTCCGAGTCAAGTCACCCTTTCTGCTTTGGTGGTGTTAACTGGAATTTGGCGTTCACAACTGACTCTTGCTTTCTCCAACTATCATCACATGAATTTGGATAAAAAAAAAAAATCACAAAGAAACTAACAAACAAAATAAATAATCAGGAAATAAATCGACAAACAAACAAGTAAAATGTTAAGAAACAACCAAGTCAATAAGTGAGTAAGGAGGGGAATGAATAGATTATTTGATTAATTAATTAATTAGTGAGTTGTTAATGTTTGTAATTTGACATTGTTCAGATGCTTGGTTTGCTGCAGGTTTTGGCTCTTATTTTTGAATTTCATTACCTGGAAATGAAGGAATAAATAAATAAATAAATGAACAAACTGATGAATAGATGAATAATAAGTAAATAAACAGGTCAATCAGTCAGTCAGCAAGGAAATGAATGAACAAATTAATGAATTATTTAGTAAGTTGATAATATTTGTAATTGGACCCTGTTCAAATACTTGGTTTGCTACAGGTTTTGGCTGTTTTTTCTGGATTACATTTCCTGGAAATGAATAAATAAATAAATAAATAAATGAACGAACGGGTGAGTGAATGAATGAATAAAAAGTAAATAAACAGGTCAATCAGTAAGTAAGGAAATGAATGAACCAATTAATTAATTATTTAGTGAGTTGACAATGTTTGTAATTTGACCCTGTTCAAATACTTGGTTTGCTGTAACCTTTCGCTCTAATTTTGCTTTTCATTTTATCTTCTCTTATTATTATTTCTATATTTTTTCTTGGCCATGATGAAAAAGAAAAATCGTGCAATGGTCACCCTTTCTATACTATGTAAAATATATCCAAGTATCTTTATCTGAGTCTGAATCTTGGTGAAATTCGATGACTATTTTTACCGTGCAAATCCTCAGCAGGGCACTGCTCCGTGGCTGCATGTTTCATGTATCTAATCTGTATTGTAGACTTACCCTTCAGAAACTGGTACTGCTTCATGTTCTTAAAGTGATGCCCGAGGACACGTGTCCCACCCAGTCAATGGTCGCGCACAATAGTGCATGTCATAAATCACGATCATTTCACTCTGGGCAACTTCTCAGGTAGAACGTGACACTTTCGGTGTGCATTTCTCTGGTTGTCAGTAAGGTTCAGCATCTTTTCCCTGTCTGTCGGCAATTTCGGTTTCTTCGGACCCTTGTCTGGACCTGCTCATATTCTGTGGGGATTTTGACCGTTTGATTTTTGATTTAAATCTTGATGTTCACCTCTGCCTGAACTGTGGAAAGGACACCCTTCTCATGTCTGTTTCCAAGATACAGCTTCATGATATTTTTGTGAGTCATGACCTATGTTTCTCATCGTTGGTGTACGGTAGGATGGGGTAAGTTTGCTTTTGTTTTGAGTGGCGGTGGTCTTGCTGTGTTTTCTTGTGATTCGTCTTGTTTGTTTCTGCCAGCCAGGTGTTTCTGACCGTTCCCTAGGCCAAGAAATTGCTCCCATTTTCCCTTCAGGGTCCGCAAGCTGATCCTGTCCACAAAGAAATATCATACAGGGGACCGAATGTCTGTGCAGAAGGAGGTTGTGGCCTAAGGAGGCCTAAAGCTGGGATAAGCAAAAGCAGGGGCGGGGCCATGGCCCGAGCTACTTCCTACTTTTGGGCAGAGAAGCCTGGACCAGGCCGAGTTACCCTGGCCCCTTCCCCGACTAACGCTTCCTCACTTTCCTGAGGGGTTTCACACGCCCTCTCCCCGGAAAACCAGCCTACCAGCGGGGACCCTCTCTGGGCACCTTCCCCAGCCCGATCTCCCCGGGACGGCCAGCGCCAAGCAGAACCCACCGGCTCGCCTCAAATGGCTATCCTCGACAGCGGACGCCAGATACCGTGTGGTCCTCACGCTGACCTGCTCCCGTTCCTGGGGCGGAAACACGGGGGCTCGGCAAGAAACGACTCCTCGATCCCGGGCTTCTCGACCACACGCTGGGGACCCTAGGGCCTGGCCGACGCTCTCAGCCGGGCTGTCCCTCGCGGCCTGGGATGTTTAAAAGCGTCTGCGGCCTCTGAGCCTCACGAGCCCACCGCACCCTGACTTCGGACCGAGCCCGAGTGTTTCCAGGCATCTCCCACTGTCCGCTGATCGCAACGCGTTTGGTTCTCTGGTTCCGACAAGTAGCAGTTAGCTTCCATTATGCGTGTTGTTGTGAGCAGACAAGCACAAAACTTGTCGGAATTCGTGGTCCCGGGTCCGTGTGAGGTGCTGACAACACGTAGCAACTGTGCCTGCTATCCGGCCCAGGTGTGAGGGGTGCTGTGGACCGCTCACTCTGCCAAGAATGGTTCTACATGCAGTCGGAAAGTGCAGGCTTCCAATTGTGCCGCTGTGGGTTATCACTTCTGAGTCCTGTGACCAAATGGCACCAGGGTCGCTCGGGAAGGGTGCGATGAGCTCTTGGGGCTGTGGCGGAGTGTGCTGTGACCCCGTACCAGCCTAGGGGGAGGAATCGGTAAGCGGCCCCTGCTCTCATTGCGGTGATGGAGCCCCTGCACTGGGTGCCACTTGGTTTATTGTCCGTCCTGACTCCTGGGAGAGGGGAGGCGGTGACGCAGGAGCCGAGATGTCGGAGCGCATGGGCGACAGGGCAGGGCGACGGGGCGTAGTGGCGAGCAGCTCCCGTGTGGACGGCGTTTCGGGGTTGTGGGCCTGCAAGGAAGGTGGCACGTAGGCGCGCGCGAGGCCGGGGCCCGAGCCAAGCTGTGAGGGACGCGCCGCGCGGTCTTCGCTTAGCTGTGGATTCGGCGAGAGGCGCGAGGATGTGTGGAGCACGGAGCGCGCGGGGCGGGGGGCGTGTGACGTGGCCGTCGGGGTCGTAGTGATTGGAACCCGTGACGGAAAATGGCCTCCTGCTGCTCTATCGCGTCACCATGGAGACCAGCTTGGTGGGACCCCTTTATTCGGTAAGCCATGAGCTGACGCCGGCAAGATGTTTGTCGAACAAAGGTACAACTGAGTATTGATTATCTGCTCTGTGCCAGGCACCCTGCTGGGGGCTGCAGCACGAATGAACCGTCCATATTACCGTTCTTGCGATTTCTCACTTCGTGAAGTTCAATTGTTTCTTTTGAACAACAAGAAGAAAAAAGGGGGAAAAAGAAGGAAAAATAGAAAAAAAAGAAGGGGAAGGAGGAGAAGCAGGAGAAAGAGAAGCAGGAGGAGGAGGAGGAGGAAAAAGGAGCTGGAGGAGGAGGAGCAGGAGGAAGAGGAGAATGGAAATGAAGAGGAGCTGAAATTTCAAACAAGGCCAGAAGGCAAGAAATTGGAAGGGTGTGTGAGGCTTTAGATAGGCTTCAGGGGACAGTCTTGAACAAAAGACCCGTGATTCTCCGTGTTTACAAACCTACTGAAATGCTGAGCAATAGCAAGTCTGTGAAAATTTTTCTGTATAAATCCTAACAGAGCATGAAAAATGACCCAGTTCTGTATTGATACGGGCAATGTTGGAATCAAAACCATGCGAATAAAGGATAGGCACTGGAAACTACATTTACGGGGACCTTGAAAGAGAACAGAGACTTAACCTTTAAAAACTCACAGCTCAGTAGTGTGATTTAGAGCCAGAGAAGACAGATTAACCACCATAAAACCAGTGAGTATCTGAGATAGCTTGATTTATTTGATTGCCTAGGTTGGAATTTGATACCAGGATCAGGTTCATAACTGTATGCAAATCTTCAAACAGATATTTGGCTATTCTACTCCTTGGAAGTCTTTGAAAATGGTCAGTTGTCAATCGGTATGGACAGTAAAAGGAATGCTAGTCAACTACTCTCAAACACTCAAACGCTCGATGCTTGGCACACGGATGCCTAGGAGATGTTTGTCGAACAAAGGTACAAGTGAGTATTGATTATCTGCTCTGTGCCAGGTACCGGGCTGGGGGCTGCAGGAGGTCAGAGCGAACTGGGCTCGACCCAAGCCTTTAAAACGTGTGCAGGAGGTAGAATTTAAGGAGGATGGTCATGAAATCAGGGTGGAGGTAGTGCTCTCCAAAGGTCATTTACCTTAGGTTCTTTGAGTATGTTTGTGGGTTTCACATGAACTTGGAAACCCAGTCTTAGTTGTTTTGAGACTTCACGATGCTCAGAGCAAAGGGAAGTGAATCCGGAGAAAGGAATGACTCAGGAAAAGTGAAAAACAGCCTCTCACTTTAACAATCCTCTACCTGCTGAGAAAGCCCTGTAGCTAATCTCCAGCTGCCCAGAACATGGGCCTGAAGAAGGGCTGGCTCTGCTGCCATGCATATGGGTACCACACCTCCCCAGGGACAAGCAATCAAGGTTGTTTTCCTCTTCCAGCTCCTGCTCGAGTTTAAATAATCAAAATTCCTGTTTGTGTTAACAAAAACTGTAAGACACAATTGCAAGTGATACTGTCAATAAGATATCAAAAGCCCCACTCCGGCAGGCCCCTGTGTGAAGCTTGGTGGCTTCTTCTGAGCTTACTGTGGGGCCAGCTGAGGGGCTCACTGACTTGATGTTTGGTCTGGGATGTCCATGAGTATTGTCCTGTTTTGTAA
This sequence comes from Cynopterus sphinx, assembly GCA_030015415.1. Classification (NCBI taxonomy): domain Eukaryota; kingdom Metazoa; phylum Chordata; class Mammalia; order Chiroptera; family Pteropodidae; genus Cynopterus; species Cynopterus sphinx. The sequence goes on along the minus strand of JAKZJJ010000059.1, from coordinate 251,484 downwards.
CAAAAGAAGCTCCTGCTGGTAATAGTAGTTTAGGACAAATTCCTATTTAAATTGTCCTTTGAGTTTTAAATTTATAAATATACATATATTTATATATTTCTTTTTTATATTTTTATATTTATTTCTACACATTCTATTTGGTTCTTTTTCAACTATCAGTTTTTTTAAAAATCTTGATTGATATATAATTTACATAACATACAACACACCCATTGAAAGTGTACAATTTAAGTTTTTAGTTTATTCGTAGAGTTGTGCAACCATCACCACAATCAATTTCATGACATTTTCCCCACCCCAAAATGAAATCCTGTCCCCATTAGCATTTGTTCTTCATTTTTCTTCAACCCTTTCCTCTCCTCCTATAAAATCGTGAAATCTACTTTCTGACTGTGTTGATCTGCATATTCTGATCATTTCATAAAACTGGAGTCATATAAATGTGGTCATATAAATATAGGGCCCTGGTGTTCGGGGCGGAGAAGAGGGCAGACTGGGTGGGGCACCCACCTGAGGTTGGCGAGGTGGGAGGGGCCTAGATGACGGAGTGGGCGAGCCGTGGCGGCGCGGCGACCCAGCAGGCATCCGCAGGAGCACAATTGGAAGCCAGCACTTTCTGATTCAATGTGCGGCCATTCTTGGCCGAGTGACCGGTCCACAGTACCCCTCAAACCTGGGCCAGTTGGCAGAAACACCTGCAACGTGTAGCAAGCACCTCACACGGACCCATGTCCACGGATTCCGACAAGTCCTGTGCTCCCATGCTCACAACTACATGACGCATGCAAGCTAACTGCTACTTGCCGGAACCAGAGAATCAAACGCGTTCCGATCACCATGAATGAACCATCTATATTACCATTCTTGCGATTTCTCACTTTGTGAAGTTTAATTGTTTCTTTTCAAGAACATGAAGAAAAAAAAGAGAAAGAGAAGGAAAAATAGAAAGAAGCGAAGGAGAAGCAGGAGAATAAGGAGAAGGAGAAGCAGAAAAAAAAGGAGGAATAAAAAGAGGAACAGGAAGAGGAGGAGGACGAGGAGGAGGAGGAGGAGGACGAGGAGGAGGAGGAGGAGGAGAAGAAGGAGTGGGAGGATGAGGAGGAGAATGGAAAAGAAGTGAAGCTGAAATTTCTAACAACTCCAGAAGGCAACAAATTAGAAGCGTGGGTGAGGCCCTAGATAGGCTTCAGGAGAGAGGCAAGAACAAAAAACCCGTGATTCTCCGTGTTTAGAAACCCACTGAAATGCTGAGCAATAGCAAGTCTGTGAATACTTTTTTCTGTATAAATCATAACAGAGCATGTAAAATGACGCAGGTCTGTATCGATACGGGTTAATGTTGGAATCAAAACAATGCAAATAAAGGATATTCACCAGAAACTACCTTGACAGGGAGAATTTCAAATCTCAAGGCAGACAATAGAGTCCAGAAAAGAAATTTCTGGAGGAAGGACAGATCAATGATTATAAAAATGAAAACCACTTTCGATGATGGCAATTTCGGGATCAAAGGAGACATAGTCATTCCAAAGAAGAATCATGGAAGCGATCTGCTACCATTTCTGACTTGAAAATTGACGAAGCAAGTATGGCAAAACACTCACCGAGATGAGACGTGAGGGATGACAAGTTTCGTGACTGTGTCTCACTTTTCATGCACTGGACACTTTGGATCGTGGAAAGCCAGTGAAAACAGCCTCAGTGTGGCCACTGGTAATCAGTCAAATATGTTTCAAGGCGTCCCACGGTTGTAAACGGAGGCAATCTTTGAAAAAACATGCATCAAAAAAAAATATTTTTTAAGGAAAGAAACAGCTTAAGAGGCATTTGATTTGAACGGGCAGCTTAGAAAACCTGTACCGGGAACACAAGAATATCAAAACGTGTGGATTCCTTTTGTCCATCACATAGCCCTGAATGATAAGACAAAGGCCAGTCGGTCAGCCTTGCTTGGATCTGCATAGCGAGTCTCCATGCAACTTTTGTTTTCTCCAATAGATCAATTTCTACAGTGCGTATCAGTCAATTGATCCGAAAACCCAAGCCGTGCCAATTGCTTTCTGGGAGGAACATGTCAAGAGCACTGAGCTACCAACAGCAGTGTTCAGCAGACACCGAGGGTTGGCCTTGACTGAGCTTTTGCTGCCCTATCATGGCAGCACAGAAGAATGCTTCGTGACTCTGCAGGGCTAGCAAACATCCGGCCTGGCTGTTCCTTGTCTACTGACAGACACTGCACCTTCTTGAGGCCTCAAAATGAATCCGTGCCCATTAGAAAACATGGAGAATCCCCACCAAGGGACAAAGAAAGAAAGAAAAGAAAAAGACCCAGCAGCTCACTTTCCCAGAAACTCAAAGTTCTGCCATCCTGAGCAGGGGATAACGAAAGGGCAGTTTACATGAGTTCCCTCCCAGTCAAGTCACCCTTTCTGCTCCAGTGATATTAACCGGGAATTTGGCTTTCACACCTGATTCTAGCTTTCTCCAACCATCATCACATGACTTAGGGATACAAACAAAAGAAACCACAAACAAACTAACAAAATAAGTAATCAGGAAATAAATCAACAAACAAACAAGTAAAATGTTAAGAAACAACCAGGTCAATAAGTGAGTAAGAAAGGGAATGAATAGATTATTTAATTAATAAATTGATTAATTAATGAATTAGTGAGCTGATAAAGTTTGTAATTTGACCCTGTTCAGAGACTTGTTTTGCAACAGGTTTTGCCTCTTATTTTTGGATTTCATTTCCTGAAAATGAATAAATAAATAAATAAATAAATAAATAAATAAATAAATAAATAAACGATCATATGAATGAATAATTACAGAGTAAAGAAATAGGTGAATCAGTAAGTAAGGAAATGATTGAACAAATTAATTAATTATTAAGTGAACTGATAATATTTGTAATTTGACTCTCTTCGGAGACTTGGTATGCTACAGGTTTGGCTCTCATTTTTGGATTTCCTTTCCTAGAAATGAATAAACAAATAAATAAATAAATAAATAAACGAACGGATGAATGAATGAATTAAAAGTAAATAAAGAGGTCAATCAGTAATCAAGAAAATTAATGAACAAATTAATTAATTAATTAGTGAGTTACTAATAGGTGTAATTGGACCCTTTTCAGATACTTGGTTTTCGACAAATTTTGGCTCTCATTTTTGGATTTTATTTACTGGAAATGAATAAATAAATAAATAAATAAATAAATAAATAAATAAACACACGGATGAATGAATGAATAAAAAGGAAAGAAGCTGGTAAATGGGTAAGTATGAAAGTGAATGAACAAATTAATTAATTATTTAGTGAGTTGATAATATTTGTAATTTGACCGTGTTCGGATATTTGGTTTGCTACACGTTTTTGCTCACATTTTTTATTTTATTTCCAAGAGATAAATAAATAAAGAAAATAGAAATAAAGAAATAAAGAAATAAATGAACGAACAAATGACTGAATGAATAAAAAGTACATAAAGAGGTCAATCAGTAAGTAAGGAAATGAATGAACCAATTAATTAATTATTTAGTGAGTCGATAATATTTGTAATTGGAACCTGTTTGGATACTTGGTTTGCTACAGGTTTTGGCTCTCATTTTTGGATTTCATTTCCTAGAAATGAATGAAGGAATAAATAAATAAATAAATAAACGAACGAACGGATGAATGAATGAATAAAATGTAAATAAAGAGGTCAATCAGTAAACAAGGAAATGAATGAACAAATTCATTAATTATTTAGTGAGTTGATAATATTTGTAATTGGACCCATTCGGATACTTGGTTTCCTAAAGGTTTTGGCCCTTATTTATTGATTTCATTTCTGAAAAATGAATAAATAAACAAATGAGTGAATAAATAAATAAATAAACGAACGAACGAATGGGTGAATGATTAAAAACTACATAAACAGTTCAGTCAGTAAGTAAGGAAATGAATGAACCAATTAATTAATTATTTAGTGAGTTGATAAGGTTTGTAGTTTGACCCTGTTCGGATACTTGGTTTGCTGTAAGCTATCGCTCTTATGTTGCTTTTCATATTCTCTTCTCTTCTTTTTCTTTCTATCTTTTTTTTTTGGCCATGATGAAAAAGAAAAAATCGTGCAATGCTCACCCTTTCTATACTATGTAAAATATATCCAAGTATCTTTAACTGAGTCTGAATCTTGGTGAAATTCGATGACTATTTTTACCGTGCAAATCCCCAACAGGGCACTGCTCCGTGGCTGCGTGTTACATGCATCTAATCCGTATTGTCGACTTGCCCTTCAGAAAGTTGTACCGCTTCATGTTCTTAAAGTGATGCACAAGGACACGAATCCCACCCAGTCAATGGTCCCGCACACTAGCGCATGTCATGGATGACTATCCTTTCACTCTGGGCAACTTGTCAGGTAGAACGTGACCCTTTCAGTGTGTATTTCTCTGGTTGTCAGTAAGGTTCAGCATCTTTTCCCTATGTGTTGGCAATTTCAGTTTCTTCTAACCCTTTTCTGGACCTGTTCATTTTCTGTGGGGATTTTGACCGTTTGATTTTTGATTTAAATCTTGATGTTCACCTCTGCCTGAACTGGGGAAAGGACACCTTTCTCATGCCTGTTTCCAAGATACAGTTTTATGATATTTTTGTGAGTCTTGACCTATGTTTCTCATCGTTGGTGTACGGTAGGATGGTGTTGGTTTGGCTTTAGTTTGGGGGGCGGAGGACTTGTTGTGTTTTGTTGTGATTTGTCTTGTTTGTTTCTGCCGGGCAGTACTTTCTGAACGTTCCCTCGGCCAAAAAATTGCTACTATTTTCCCTTCAGGGTCCGCAAGGTGATCCTGTCCACAAAAAAATATCATACAGCGGACCGAATGTCTGGGCGGCGGGAGGGTGTGGCCTAAAGAGGCCTGGAGATAAGCCAAGCGGAAGCAGGGGCGGGGCCATGGCCCGAGCACTTCCTACTTTAGGGTAGAGAACTCTGGCCCAGGCTGTGCTGCTTTCGCCCCTTCCCCGACTAACGCTTCCTCCCTTTCCCGAGGGGCTTCACACGCCGACTCCCCGGAGAACCCGCGGGCCCGGCAATCCAGTGGGGACCCTCTGTGGGCACCTTCCCCAGCCCAATTCCCTGGGAACGATAGCGCCAAGCGGAACCCACTGGCTCGCCTCAACTGGCTGCCCGCGACACCAGAGGCCAGGTACCGTGTGGTCCTCACGCTGACCTGCTCCCGTTCCTGGGGCGGGCACACAGGGGCTCGGCAAGAAACGACTCCTCGATCCCGGGCCGCTCTACCTCACGCTGCATACCTTCGGGCCCGGCCGACGCTCTCAGCCGGGCTGTCGCTCGCGGCACGGGACCTTTAAAGGCGTCCGCGGCCCCTGAGCCTCACGAGCCTGCCACACCCTGGCTTCGGGCCAAGCCCGAGTGTCACCAGGCGTCTCCCACTGTCCGCTGGTACCCAGATCCGCAGCAAGAAGCCAGGTGTCAGCTCACGGCTGACCGAATAAAGGAGTCCCACGAAGCTGGTCTCCATGGTGACGCACATAGAGCAGCTGCAGGCCATTTTCCGTCACGGAATTCAATCACACACGACCCCAATTGCCACGTGACAAGCCCCCGCCCCGCGCGCTCCGTTCTCCACGCATCTTCGTGCCTCTAGCTGAATCCACAGCCAAGCTAAGCCAGCGAGGCGCGTCCCTCACAGCTTGGCTCGCACCCCGGCCTCACACGCGTCCACGTGCTACCTTTCTTGCAGGCCCTCGGCCTCGACATGCCGTCCGCACCGGCGCTGCTCGCCACTGACGCCCCTTCTCCTAGCCTGGTAACCCCGCACTCCTACATCTCGGCTCCTGCGACACCGCCTCCCTGCTCCCAGGAGTCAGGCCGGATCCTTGGCCAACCGGCACCTGGTGCAAGGGCTCCATCACCGCCATGAGAGCAGGGCGTCTGACCAATATTACCCCGTAGGCTGGCACGGGGTCCCAGCACACTCTGCCACAGCCCCAAGAGCTCATCGCACATTTCGCGAGCGACCCAGGTGCCATTTGGCCACATGACTGAGATCTCGTAAACCAAAGCGGCAAAATTGGAAGCCAGCTCTTTCTGACTCTATGTGGAGCCATTCTTGGCCAAGTGACCGGTCCAAGCACCCCTCACACCTGGACCGGTTGACAGGGACGGTTGCCACGAGTTTCAAGCACCTCACACGGAACCGGGACCACGGATTCCGACAAGTCCTGTACTCCCTTGCTCACAACTACACGTAGCATGCAAGCTAACTGTTACCTGCCGGAACCAGAGAACCAAACATGTTCCGATTAGCAGGAATGAACCGTCCATATTACCATTCTTGTGATTTCGCACTTTGTGAAGTTCAATTTTTTTTTTTCAAGAACAAGAAGAAAAAAGGGGGAAAGAGAAGGAAAAACAGAAAGAAGAGGAGAAGCAGTAGTAGGAGGAGGAGATAAAAGGAGCAAGTGGAGGAGTAGGAGGAGAAGAAGGAAGAGGAGGAGGAGGAAAAACAGTTGGAGGAGAAGGAAAATGGAAATGAAGAGGAGCTGAAATTTCTAACAATTCCAGAAGGCATCAAATAGAAGGTTCTAGATAGGCTTCAGAGGACAGGCCCGAACAAAAGACCCGTGATTCTCGGAGTTTAGAAACCCACTGAAATGCTGAGCAATACCAAATCTTTGAATACTTATTCTGTACAAATCATAACAGAGCATGTAAAATGACGCAGGTCTGTACCGATACGGGTCAATGTTGGAATCAAAACAATGCGAATAAAGGATAGGCACAGGAAAATACCTTGACGGGGATAATTTCAAATCTCAAGGCAGACAATAAAGTCCGGAGAAGAAATTTCGGGGCGAAGGACAGATCAATGATTGTCAAAATGAAAACAACTTTCGATATAGGCGATTTCAGGATCAAAGGACACATAGTCATTCCACAGAGGAATCGTGGAAGCGACCTGTTACCATTTCTGGCTTGAAAATTGACGAAACAACGATGACAAAACACTCACGGGGATGAGGAGTGAGAGATGACCAGTTTCGTGACTGTGTCTCACTTTTTATACACTGGACACTTTGGATCGTGGAAACCCAGTGAGAACAGCCTCAGCGTGGCCACTGGCAATCATTCAGGGACGTTGCAAGGTGTCCCACGGCTGGAAACCGAAGCAATCTTTGGAAAAACATGCATCAAAAAAACTTTTATTTTTAAAGGAAAGAAACTGCTTCAGAGACATTTGATTATAAGGGCAGCTTAGAAAACCTGTACCGGGAACACAAGAATATCAAAACGTGTGGATTCCTCTCTCCATCACATAGCCCCGAATGCGAAGAGAAAGGCCCGCCGGTCAGCCTTGCTTGGATCTGCATAGTGAGTCTCTAATAGATCAATGTGTTTTCTCCAATAGATCAATTATTGCAGTCTGTATCAGTCAATTGATCCGAAAACCCAAGCCGTGCCAATGGCTTTCTGTCAGGAACATGTCAAGAGCACTGAGCTCCCAACAGCAGTGTTCAGCTCCCACCCAGTGTTGGCCTTGGCTGAGCTTTTGCTGCCCTCTCGTGGCAGCCCAGAAGAATGCTTCGTGACTCTGCAGGGCTAGGAAACATCAGGCCTGGCTGTTCCTTGTATACTGACAGACACTGCACCTTCCTGAGGCCTCAAAATGAATCCGTGCCCATTAGAAAACATGGAGAATCCCCACGAAGGGACAAAGAAAGAAAGAAAAGAAAAAGACCCAGCAGCTCACTTTCCCAGAAACTCAAAGTTCTGCCATCCTGAGCAGGGGATAACGAAAGGGCAGGGTGCATGAGTTTCCTCCAAGTCAAGTCACACTTTCTGCTCTTGTGGTGTTAACCAGAAATTTTGTTTTCATACCTGACTCTAGCTTTCTCCAACTAATATAACAAGACTTTGGGATACAAACAAAAGAAATCACAAACAAACTTACAAACGAAATAAATAATCAGAAAATAAATCAACAAATAAGTAAAAAGTTAAGAAACAATCAAGTCAATAAGTGAGTAAGAAAGAAAATGAATAGAGAATTTAATTAATTAATTAATTAGTTAATTAATTAATTAATTACTGAGTTGATAACGTTTGTAATTTGACCCTGTTCAGATACTTGGTTTGCAACAGGTTTTGGCTCTCATTTTTGTATTTCATTTCCCTGAAATGAATAAATAAATAAATAATTAAATAAATAAACGAACGGATGGATGAATGAATAAAAAGTAAATAAACTGGTCAATCGATACGTAAGGAAATGAATGAAAAATTACTTAATTATTTAGTCGGTTGATAATATTTGTAATTTGACCCTTTTCGGATACTTGGTTTGATACAGGTTTTGGCTCTTATTTTTGGATTTTATTTCCGGGAAATGAATAAATATATAAATAAATAATTGAATGAACGAGCGAATGAATGAATGAATAAAAAGTACATAAACAGTTCAGTCAGTAAGTAAGAAAATGAATGAACCAATTAATTAGTTATTTAATGAGTTGATAATATTTGTACTTTGACTCTGTTCAGATACTTGGTTTGCTGTAAGCTTTCGGTCTTATGTTGCTTTTCATTTTCTCTTCTCTTCTTTTTCTTTCTATCTTTTTTTTTTTTGGCCATGATAAAAAAGATAAAATCGTGCAATGGTCACCCTTTCTGTATTATGTCAAATATATCCAAGTATCTTTATCCAATTTTCTGAGTCTGAATATTGGTGAAATTCGATGACTATTTATACCGTGCAAATTCCCAACAAGGGACTGCTCCAAGGCTGCATGTTTGATGTATCTAATCCGTATTGTCGACTAGCCCTTCAGAAAGTTGTACCGCTTCATGTTCTTAAAGTGATGCACGAGGACAGGTGTTTCACCCAGTCAATGGTCCCGCACACTAGCGCATGTCATGGATCACTATCTTTTCTTAGTGGTCAACTTGTCAGGTAGAATGTGACCATTTCGTGAGCATTTCTCTGGTTGTCAGTAAGGTTCAGCATCTTTTCCCTGTCTGTCAGCAATTTCGGTTTCTCCGGACCCTTGTCTGGACCTGAGCATTTTCTATGGAGATTTTGACCGTTTAGTTTCTGATTTAAATCTGGATGTTCACCTCCACCTGAACTGGGAAAAGGACACATTTCTCATGTCTTTTTCCAAGATACCGTTTTATGATATTTTTGTTAGTCTTAACCTATGTTACTCGTCTTTGGTGTACGGTAGGATTGGGTTGGTTTGGCTTTGGTTTGGGGGGCGGTGGCCTTGCTGTGTTTTGTTGTGATTTGTCTTGTACGTTTCTGCCGGCCAGGTCTTTCTGACCTTTCCCTAGGCCAAGAAATTGCTACCATTATCCCATCAGTGTCCGCAAGCTGATACTGTCCACAAAGAAATATCATACAGTGGACGGAACCTCTTGCCGGCATTAGGGTGTTGCCTCAAGAGACCTGGAGCTGGACCAAGCGGAAGCAGGGGCGGGACCATGACCCGGGCTACTTTCTACTTCCGGGCAGAGAAGCCTGGCCCATGCCGGGTTGCCCACGCCCCTTCCCCGACTAATGCTTTCTCCCTTTGCCGAGGGGCTTCACAAACCCTCTCCCCGGAGAACACGCAGGCCCGGCACACCATCGGGGACCCTCTGTGGGCACCTTCCCCAGCTCAATCTCCCCGGGACGTTCAGCGCCAAGCGGAACCCACCGGCTCGCCACAACTGGCTGCCCCCGACACCAGACGCCCGGGACCGTGTTGTCCTCACACTGGCCTGCTCCCGTTCCTGGGGCGGGCACACGTGGGCGCGTCAAGAAACGACTCCTGGATCCTGGGCCTCTCGACCTCACGCTGGGGACCCTCGGGCCTGGCCGACGCTATCAGCGGGGCTGTCTTTCGCGGCGCGGGACGTTTAAAGGTGTCCGCGGCCTCTGAGCCTCAAGAGCCTGCCACACCCTGGCTTCGCACTGAGCCCGAGTGCCTCCAGGAATCTCGCACTGTCCACTGGGACCCAGATCCGCAGCGAGAAGCCCGGCGTCAGCTCACGGTTGATCGAATAATGGGGTCCCACCAAGCTGGTCTCCATGGTGACGCGCATACAGCTGCGGAGGCCATTTTCGTCACGGGTTCGAATCACTCACCACCCCGACGACCACGTCACACACCCCCCTTCCCACGCGCTCGGTGTTCCACGCATCTTCGCGCCTGTCGCCGAATTCATATCCAAGCCAAGCCCACACGTCGCGTCCCTCACAGCTTGGCTCGGGCCCCGGCCTCGCACGCGTCTACGTGCCACCACCCTTGAAGGCCCTCAGCCCCGACACGCCGATCGCACCGGCGCTGCTCGCCAACTGACGCCCCGTCGCCCTACCCGGTTGCCCCTGCGCTCCGACATCTCGGCTTCTGCGACACCGCCTCCCCGCTCCCAGGAGTCAGCCCGGAACCTGGGCCAACCAACACCCGGTACAGAGGCTCCATCACCACCATGAGAGCCGGGGCCGCTGACCGATTCCTGCCTGTAGGCTAGCACGGGGTCCCAGCACACTCCGCCACAGTCCCAAGAGCTCATCGAACACTTCGGGCGTGACCCAGGTGCCATTTGGACACAGGACTCAGAACTCATAAGCCACAGTGGCACAATTGGAAGCCGGCTCTTTCTGACTGCATGTGGAGCCATTCGTGGTCGTTTCCGGTTTATAGCACCCCTCCCACCTGGGCCCGTGGGCATGGACAACTGCCACGTGTTGGAAGCACCTCCCAGGAACTCGCAACTGCGGATTCTTGGAAATCCTCTGCTTTTCTACGCAAAACTACTCTAACCATGCAGTCTCACTACTTGCCGGAATCTCAGAAGCAAACCCCTTCCAATCTGCAAGAACTTCCATTCTCAAAACCATTCTTGGGAATTCACACCTCGTGAAGTTCCACTGTTTCTATTATCAAGAAGCAGAGAGAAGAAAGAAAAGAGGTGAAGAAAAAGAATGAGAGAGAAAATTAGGAGAAGAAAACGGAGAAGAAGAAGGAAAAGGAGAATGAGAACAAGAAGAAGGAAAAGAAGAGTAAGATGAAGGAGCAGAAGGAGAAGGAGCAGGAGGAGGAGAAAAAGGAGTAGAAAGAGGAGGAGGAGGAGGAGAACTGGAAACAATGCAACAGCCTGTTCATTGATGGATGGATACACTCATTTGAATCGCTCCACTCAACAGAATACTTTCCAGTTTTTACAAGGAAGAAAATTCTGACACATACCCCAGCACAGATGAACCTTAAAGACATTACAGTGGGTGAAAGGTAGACACAAAAGGACAATATTGGATGATTCCACTTATTTGAGGACTCTAGATGAGTCAAAATAATAGAGACAGGTGCTGTTGAGGAGAATGGGGTGCTAGGGTTCAGTGGGGACAACGTTTCAGTTTGGGAAGATGAGAATGTTCTGATGATGGACGGTGGCGATAGTTGCATGATCATGTGAACTTTTTTATTGCTACTAAACTCTGCACAACTTAACAATAGTTAAAATAGTAAATTTACGTTATGTATATTTTACCACAATTGGCAAATGTCAGAAACACAAAAACACTTTATAAACAGCAAGGATGTGTTCAATTTATTGAAGCAAGGAGACCTTGTAGTTTGGTGACACCATTACCAGAATCACCACCCTGTGGTTTGGTGACACGTCACACATTAGCCATTTGCTTTTTGACTCCCACACTCAGTCATGTCACTGTTTCATATAAAGAGAGATGTGATGGTGGACATAGCATCACCACATGTTGTAAGTTATAATCCATATTCAGATGTCCTTGGTTAAAAAATCCAATAGCACACAGGCTAGTAGACGAGGCTGAATATCTAATAATGCTAGTTTATGTCAAAATGATTGTGGCCTGGGCTTACCTCTGTTGTAGGAACATCTGATGACATTTCACTTCTTCACAGAGATGAATTATCAATGAGTAATGTGAGTCCTGAGAAATCTCATGGCTCTCCTTAACCAGGCCATAACAATTAACCACAGGAGTTTCTCACAAATACAAAAAGTCAAGAAGAGTATTCCTCAGATGTAGAAATGCCAGTAACTTTCAGGTTGTAACGGGAACGTATAGATCAAAACATCCTCATGTTTCCATGACTAACAGGGCTGGCCAGTTGGACTTTTGAGTAGCAGGCCTGTGACCAGAGATGCCTTAAAGGGCCCGAGGCTAGAGGGTAGAATATCCCTTGACGCCTTGACAAGTCTTTTGAGAAGAGAAATTTCTTTTGAGGTCCTAGACCAAAGAATCACTGTAATTCGTGAGAGTCTTAAGTAGGTACACTGTAAGAAGCGCTGAAGCCACTGTCAGGAAGGCATGTTCTGATGGGAGCCAAGGACAGAACCATGAGGAATGTGCCCTTCTTCAGTGTCCTTGGATAAGGAGCCGTGGGTCAATATTGACATGAGCCCTCATGTGTGGCTTTGTTGTGTTTCAGTTGCAAAGGTCAATTCCATCTTCCTGCACTATGCTCTGTTAAATATGGTTGTCACCTAAGTATGCTTACAGCTGTAATTTATACAATTTTTGGGTAAGACTTCCTTCTAGAAACACACACAAGAAGCCTGAAGCAGGAAGAAAAGTGGGCAGGTAGAGGGGAAAAAGGCCAATGGGGGATGGTAAATAGAGAGAAAGCAGGAGAGACTTGTCATTTCATTTTTATTTTTTACTTCCTTTGATTTTAGCAATTAGTTGGGGTATAATTTTAACAGTAAAATCTACTCAAGTTTGCAGCTCGAGGAATTTTACAAAGGTTTCCCTGTGACCTCCACTCAGATCAAGAAACAGAATAGTCCTGTCTCCCAAAAACTTCTTTCATGCCTCTTGCTGGTCAATCGCCACGAGTTTTGACCCCTCACCAAAAATGTGATCTTTTCGTTTCTTTCATCAGAATAAAGGTTTTTAGAGTCAACTGTGTTTAGTAATTTTTTTGCCTTATTGATTATAGTTGATATATAATGTTATACTAGCTTCAGGTATACAATATAGTGATTAGACATTTACATATCTTAGAAAGTGATCACCCCAATAAGTCTAGTACCAATCTGACACCATCATAGTTTTTACAGTATTGTTGACTACATTTCTTATGCTGTACTTACATTCCTGTGACTATTTTGTGACAACCAACTGGACTCGATTTCTTCCCCTGTTTCATCCAGTGACCCGCTGCAAACGCCTCCCAACTGACAACCATTAAAATGTTCTCTGTGTCTTTGAGTTTGTCTATTTTGTCCCTTAGATTCCACATAAGTGAAATCTTATGGCACTTGTCATTCTCTGACTTACTCCACAAACACGACACCCTCTATGTCCACCCAGGTCATTGCAGATGGCTAGACTTCATTCGTTTTATGGCCAAGTAACATTCCATTGCATATATGTTTCACCTATTCTTTATCCATTCATCCAATGATGTATACTCAGGTTGCCTCCACATCTTGGCTATTGTAAATCATGCCGCAATGAACATAAGGATGCACATTTCCCTTTAAAGTGATGTGTTGGGTTTCTTGAGACTATTTCCCTAATATGTAATCACTGGGTCTTTTTTTGACATTTGGTATAGCCTCTGCTTTAAAGTCTATTTTGCCTGGTAGTCCAGATGTTTGTTCGGTTCCATGTTTAGGAAATGGCTCTTTCCATCCCTACCCCTTTACTTTCAGTCTGTGTGTTTCTTTTGACCTAAAGTGAGTATTTTGTAGGCAGGATGTGTAAAAGGGTCTTGTTTTATTATCCATTCAGCCACTTTATATTGTGTGATTGAAGGATTTAATCCATTTCCATTAAAGTAATTTTTTCTTAAAAAAAGTTTATTTAATATATATGTATGTGTATGTGTGTATATATATATTTGTAATACCGGTTCAGTGCTGATGAACAACTTTAGCTAATTAGTGTGTGTCTCTGGGAAAGTGTTTATTTTTTCTGGATAATCTTGGTTGGAGTTCCTTGGTTTTCATCACTTTGACTATTTTGTGCCCATCCCACTGTCCTGCAAAGTTCTGTTGGAAAATTAGCTGTCTTATTGGAGCTCCTTTATAGGAACCTAACTGCTATTCTCCTGTTGCTCTTAAGATTCTCTTCTTGTGTTTAACCTTTGGCATTTTAATTAGGATGTGTCATGGTGTGGGCCTCTTTGGATTCATCTTGTTTTTCAGTGTGCACTTCTGGTGATTCTTTTGCCTAGTTAGGGAAGTTTTCAATCATTATTTCATCAAATAGATTTCGAGTTCCCTGCTCTCTTTCCTCATCTGGTTCCTATGATGTGATGTCGTTATGCCTGTTTTTTCCTGGAGGAAACTAAACCCATCCTTATTTTGGGAGAATTCTTATTTTTTTTTCTCTTCTGCTTGGATGTTTTCTGCTACCTCATCTTCCAAATTGCATATTCAGTCCTCTACTTCATCTAATCCACTGTCAATTCCCTGTAAGGTATTCTTCATTTTAGTTATAGTATTCTTCATTTCTGACTGGTTCTTCCTTATGTTTTGTATCTCCATTTTTATGTTTCTTATCTTTTTGTCTTTGTTCACACTGAAATTATGGAGCAGTCTTATAAGCAGTGTTTTGAATTCTGCATCTGGCAGATTCCTTGCCTCCATTGTGTTTAGTTCTTCTTCTGGAGCTTTGTTCTGTCTTTTATTTTGGAAGATGTTGCCTCCTCCTCTCTGTTTCTATGTATAAAGTAGGGCTTCTCTGTCTCCCATTCTCAGTAGATTCACCATACGTAGTGTATGTCCCGTGGATCCTAATGTCGCCATCACCCTGGTCTCTTGAACTGGATGCTCCAGGTGTGTCTGTTGGATATGTATTATGAGCCCGCCTGTTGCATTTGAGCCTTGGTTGTTGTTTGGTCATCAGTGGGGGAGATTGATCCTCAAGCTGATCGGCAGTGAAGGAGATGCTTGTGCAGGCGCTGACCCTGCAGAGCAGGATGGTCTTCAGCAGGGTTTTGGTGCCTTTTCAGTCTACTCTTTGGTGTGTCATCTCTAGAGTTAGCAGGATGATTCTGGAACTTTGTCCTAACTCCTAAACTAAAGGTCAAGGCCCTAGGGTGTTCTGGGAGGGTCCCCACCTCAGGCCAAGTTTAGCAGCAGCTTAGGCCATCTGAAATGAGACACTAAGCAATCCGCAGATGGCTGTTATCCATGCTCAAATTGGAGGTGCCTCAAGAGGCCAAAACTCAAGCCAAAGTTGGTTGCCACTAATGCAGAACTTGGGGCTGCTTGGCAAGATGTATGGAGCTCGCTGAGACCAGATGCTGTTTGTTTGGGTTGTGCAAAGCTTTGAGAGATTTCTTGATGGTCCACAGCATGAGCCAAGACAGGCTGATTGTATGGAGAAGCCACTGGAAGCAGCTTGGGTACACCTGCATGTTGAGAAAGGGGGGGTCCAAGGGACTCCCGAGAGTGGGGTGACCTGTGTTAGTTATGTTGACAGAAACTCAGATATAGCAGCTCCCTGGGTCTGCACGCTGGGCTCAACAAAGAAACAAAGGCTTCTGCCCGCACTTATGTTTGGGAGAAAGCCACCCCTCCAGCCTTTGCTCTGAAGAGCAACAACTCAGTTCCTCCTGTGTGGCCCTGGCACCTTTGAACAGCTGCCTCAGCACTGGAACTCACAGTGAGTGAGTCCATTATTAGTAAGTCTATGTGTGCATGGCCGCTTAGGAGGCCATCTATCACACTCAGTCACAGTCTCTACTGGATTTTACAGACAGAAGTGTGGGGACTTCTCTTCCTGGCAATAGAACCTTGGTCTGGTGAGTCCAGTTTGGGCTTGGGACATCAGGCTTCTCCAGGGGGACCCTCACAGCTTAGATGTCTCTTCTGATTTCTAATCACCACAAAGGGGTGTTGGCCACCATGTTCTGGGTCTCCGTCCCTCCTATCTGTCTTGAGGTGGCCTCTTCTGTGTGACCCCAGTCAGAAGACTTCTGTTCACATGGAATTCAGGCAACTCCCAGTGATGGTCATTCGATAATTGACTTGTTCTTTTGAGGTGATCCAGGGATGAGGTGAGCATAACATGTAACTGCTTTTCCATCTTGACCAGAACAATCTCATCCGTCTTGTTAAATGTATCATCACTGTGTTCATTTTTATTATTGTATCACGTTTCATTTGTGGACATCCCTGGTTTGTATATCCATTCTTCTGTTAGTGAACATTTGGCATGTGTCCAGTTTGGGGCTACAACAGGGTGGAATTTATCAACATTCAAAAACAAAGCACAAGTTTTTTCTGTAATTTGATGTTCTTGCCCAAGCGGCAAAAGAAAATTAGTGCTTCATAGAATGAAATTTCTCAGGGAAGTGCAGCCAGTTAGGAATCTAAGTGGACTTTCAATATATCTTGAGAAACTACAATTTTGTTGCTCTCCTGATTTTCTCTATTGAGGGAGCTTCCCTGTTCGAAGAGAAAACAAGAGAACTCGAGAAAAGGAAAATGGATGAAATCTTCTTGACTCCTAAAGTCTTGACCTGACTCCTAGAGGAAGAGTGCATATCCTGAAGAGAATAGGAAGAGGACATTGTGGTGGCGTATGACATGTCTAACAAGACACTTCCATCAAATTAACAATAAGCTTTTGGGGCAGAAAAACAGCTCTCCACAGATAATATTACTTTCTTTGACTATAATGACAGAGGACTGTGTTCAGAAGTTGTGGGTTTTCAATTCACCTCCACCTCTGACCATGAACCAGCTACATAAACTCTCTATATTTCAATCACTTATGTGGAAGAGGAGGCTATCTGCCCTGTGTTCCCTCTGTGTTAGAGGACTGTGTGCTTCCTGGTGCTCAAAACAACCCAGTATATTCCTAAGTGATGCCAAGTGTCAGCCAGAAAGAGGAAGGTGAAAACGCGTCATGAACCATGAAACACCCTACTGATTGGCCAGTATGACAGCTGTCACTTCCTGGCTCTTCCTCAGAGTCAAAGCAGGAACTGAGTTGATGGCTGGAGATGGCATGAACATGGGCCGTACTGCTCTTTATCTGTCTGTGAGTGCTGTCCCCAGTGACACATTTCTCCCTGGTCTCCACGATAAATGTCCTGGCACTTCTCAATTTTCACCTCCAGGCCAAATGCCACATGCCAACCCTCTGCCCCTGACTACCTTAGAAGAATCTCTGTGAGGGAGAAAAATTTTAAAAAATTCCACCAGCCTTTACAGCATCCTCAGTATTTGCTCTACCAACAGGAAATGAACAAGATACATTGTCTGGTCTTCTTCCTGTAAAACATAAAGCAAGTCCCTAAAAGAATCTTTCCAAGGAATTTTTCAGAAGACCTTGAAATTCTTTTTCCTTTTCTCCATTTACCCTGATCCCCAAAAGCACACCCTGCCATGGTGATCCCCCTACCTTCTGTGTTGAAATTCTTTATCATCTTGCTCTCTCTTGAGACTGAAAGCGAAAAGGGATCAAAGGACCACTTTCCACAGCCCAAGCCAGTTCAGTAACTTCGCTCTATGACTATCAGGCTTCAGATATGCTGTCCTCTGCTTGGTCTCCAGCTCCCCTGTGGGATAAGGTTGGCCTTTGTCACACTTACTGTAGGAAAAGATTTCTTTGAAGATAAGTGATGTTTCCCTAAAAGCCGTTTTACAAGCCATTGTTGCAGTTGCATGGAGAATACGACCGACTCAGTCCCAGCCCGGCCCTGAAGTGCTGACGGGTGCCCAGTAGCCATCCAGCTCCTTCCAAACACGTGGTATGGAAGCCAAGAAATCTTTAAATGCAAAAGGGTATAATACCTTCAAGTTCCCAAATTTTGAGAGCTGCGGACATTATGCAAATAAAGGTCAACAGGGAAAGGACATTTACTAAATAATTCTACTATTATTTTACAAGATCTCCACTAGAGAGAAAGAGTCTGTCGCCAATAAACCAAATCTAAACAAAAGGGTAACAGGGCTAGTTAACATTCTAGCAAAGGACCCAGCCAATGTGGGTCTATAGGCAATGTTTTCAGCACACATATTTAAATAGCTGATAGACTTACATTAGTGGGGGAAATGTTTTCAAACACTGTGCTCTCACAGACTCAAATATCCTTTGAAAAGGACCTTCCATATTTGCCCTTTGATTTCTCTCTTGTGAACTCAATCAACACTCAGTGTGTGGCTGTGAGATCAAATTATGTCTAATTTTTAACCAATTCATGATGAAATTCTTCAGTCATTTATTTCATTTTGATTGAGGCCCTTTCAACATCTGAAGAGTTGTGAGTGATCAAGCATCACGAGTAGAAGGTGTGTGTCTTGCCTGTGCTATAGCCCTAAGGACCTTGGTTGAAAGATTTCGGTGGCACTGAAAAAAATTTATTGTTGTGCGAATGAGCTGAAGTTGTTGGCTCTCTCTTGAATTGGCCTTAAACATGATTTTCAAGTGTAATCCATTGAGGGCATCCTGGGAGATTGCCTACCAGTTACCCGGTAGCTAGTTGGAACACTCATGAGGTTTCAGAGAAAAAAAAATATTCAACAGTTCAGAAGGGCCTGTCTTTTGGGTAGGGTTCTGGGCGCAGTTACCTAAATTTGTATGAATAAGACCTATGCTCCTAGTGCAAACTTTCTGAAAATTATCTTAACTGCTGTTTTAACGATCATCAGAAGAGTAGAAATATTGATCACCACTGCCACCAACCACACATGACTATACATGCTGAATGAGAAAAGCAAATGTGAGCTGAAGGTCTGAAAACAAGGTAGACCTACCATCCACCCCAGCAATAGTATGCTAAGACATCTACACATGAGAAATGAAACTTTGCATTAGTGTGCAAGTGCATGTGATTACAGTATCTCTGGTCATAACTGCCCCACTTCGCAAACAACCCATTGCACAGAAAACTACCTGAAACCTTCAAAAAGCAAGAGTGGATTTGAACAAAGGGAAAGACTTATTTTGTTATTGATGAAGAAGACTCAATGTTATACATATGTCAGTTATCCCTAAGTTAACTTATAAAAAGCATAATTCTCACAGAAATTAAAGCATTCTTTTCCAGTCTTATGTAAGAGAAGTTGATTAGAAAATTCAAATGGAAAAATAAGCAGAAACAACTGAGAAAGTACTCAGGGAGGGAAAAAGAATAAGCATAGCACATCACATAGTGTTCTAATATCAGAATATAACATCTTTAAGAGGTTTATAATGGCACATTAGTACATAAATACACTAACAGAATCAAATAGGACTCCAGAAATAGACTCAATATTAATGCAAATTAAGCATATGAAAAAAAATGGTATCTGAAACTGGGTGAAAAGATCTTTTGTTAATTAAGTGGAACAGGTACAAAGAAGAATCTATAAGGAAGGTAAATTTGTCAAAATATATTACATTGAATATCAGGATGAATTCCAAATGAATAGCAGATCAAAGAAAAGCATTCAAGCACTAGGGAAAAATGAACAAATGCTTTTATAATACGGGAGTAGAAAAAAGATACCTAAATTTTGACTCAGAACCCAGAAGCAATAAGAGATTGATAAATCTGAAAAGATGTACATTTCATAAAAATCTTTGCATAACTAAATATATAATAAGCAAAGTTTAATAAAAAAGGAAAAATTAAAAAAGGTGTTTATAACTGAAAGACACTAGACAAAGGGCAACTCTTCATGCTCTTCTAAGACCACCTAAAAATAAAGAACGCCAGTGAATCATTAGAAAGAATGGGCTGAAAATAGGAAACTGTGATAGGCATGTTGTGAAATGGCCCCAGATGAGTCCCATTTTTCTCACTTTTACGCCCTTGCTCTTCTTCCATTGAGCACAAGCGAGATCTAATGGCATGCCTCTGATAAATATAAAAGGGCAAAAGTTATGCTACGTGACTTCTCTGATTAGGTTATGTAAACCTAATGCTGCCATCTTGCTGGCACCCTCTGGCTCTCTCACTTACTTGCTCTGATGGAGCCAGCTGCCATCTTCCATGACGCTCGACAGAGAGGTCCATCTGCCCAGATACTGAATAATCTGGCCAACAGCTTGTGAGGAACTCAACAAATGAATCCTGCCGATGACAACGTAAGCACGCTATGAACTGAATCTTTCCTCCTGAGCCTTCAGATGAGACCACAGGCCCAGCTGACATTTAGACTGGGGCTTTGGAAGAGATTGTGACATAGAGCAGACGTCTGTGCTACCTAGGCACTGGATTGGTACCTGATAGTGGCCTATCAGGTACAAGTCCAAGAGAGCTAAGTTTCGTCTTATTTGCAGCTGCTCCCCAGTGCTGACATCACTCCCTCGGCTCTTCCTAAGTTCATTAGGCATTAGGTCCTCATGGGAGAACCAGTCCCAGGTGTCATAATGGTTGGGGACTGCTGAAGTAAAAGATCCAGCTAAGCTGTGCCCAAACTACTGATCCACAGCAGCTGTGAGATAACAAATAAATGCCTGTTGCGTGAAGCCGCTAAACTCTGGAGCAATTGATTACTTGGCAGCAGATAACATACCATGAAGTAAAAAAAAAAAAAAAAAACAAAGAAGCCTTGAAACATTTGAAATAATGCTCAACTCACTAAGAAGCAAAATGTACTTTAAAATGACACTGAGATACCATTTCTGACCTATATCTTGAAGAAAAATTCAAAAGTTTTACAGTGTATTTTTTCCTAACAAAGCACTGAAGCAGACATTCTCATAGCTTGCTCAGAGGGATACAAAATGATCATCCTTATAGAAGTAGCAGCAACACATATTTTTAAATAACAAAGTCCTAGGAATCTAGCCTGAAGATACTGGCAAAATATAAAAAGATGTAGCGCCATGGAATACCATATATACATATGTACATACCAAGGTGGCTGAATAAACTGGGGTACATCCATACGATGAAATAGTATGGAGCCAAAAATAGTAGAAAGATTTCTACACACTGATATAGACTGATCTGCAGGAATTTGTCAAGTCAAAAAAGCAGGGTGGATATTTACACACACACACACACACACACACACACACACACACACACACACAAACTATGATTGCATTATGAAAGAGATGGAATAAATATGAACACACAAGCCTTACGTTTGCAAAAAAAAAATAAGGGGAGAAAAACCAAAATTAAAAATACCTGAGATAAGCGAGAATCTAATCGGGATTAGAATAAAATTATATATATATAATTTTAATATTATCTATCATAGAATTAGCAAATAAGTAGGCTAATGTTGGGTCTTCAGTGTGAAAGAAAGAAATGCGGCATCAAATCGCAGCCAAATAAAAATTGTCTAAGTAAGTTCGAACATAATTTTGTAACACATTAATTTTTTTCTTCTTAAAAATTCATATATCTTAGTTCGGTCCACTAAAATACCTAGATATAATGGCAATCCAGTAGAATGAGACCCAAATGTGGTTTCTAAATACCATCTCCTTGTCTAGGGCTCACTGCCAGAGTGACATGGCTGATTGAATGTCTAGGCCCTGAAATATACAGGGCACGACTAGGATACCTTGTTGAGAGACAAAAAAGAAAGCCTCAGAGACTAATGGGGACTGTTAATGGTTTTTCTTTTGCGGGAGATGACATGTTCTCTAATTAGATAGTGGTGATAGCTGCACAACTATGTGGATGTACTAGAAACCACTTACTGGTACAAGATAGAGCTTGAACATTAGGGTATGTGAATGACACTTCAATAAAATGATTATTATCTAGCTAATAAAAAATTAATATGCATATTAATAATCTAACAGTAAATTTGATATACACATTTAGAGTAAAATAATAGTTTAGAAAAAATATAATATATATAACAATAATTCAAATTAAATAGCATGTATTTATTATTATTATTTTTGGTGAGACCACCTGCTCTTCTTAACTGGTCTCCCATCCAAGTACTAACCAGGCCCAACTCTGCTTAGCTTCCAAGATCAGAGGTTGGGCTTGTTCAGGGTGACATGGCCACAGAACATGCTCTGTGGCCCCACTAGACCTTGATCCCAGGACCTTCTGTGTGTAAAGCAGATGTGATAACCACTGGACTATGGAACCCTGTCCTAAAATTGCATTGAAATTAAGTGTTTGGAATAACAAAACATAAAGGATAATGGGAAACACCAGCACTCCCTCTGTGAAGACCATGAGAATCATGACCAACTTTGAGACACCAGAAGCATCTCTCGCTTAATGGGGATGGCCAGAGAATTCATCAGCAAGTGAAGAGTTTCACTGAGTGGTGCAACTCTGGATTCCAGGAGGAATATGGCTAGTAGCAATGTACGCCGAACACGCAGTTACGATGTGGATTTTCAGTGGAGAAAACCTTGATGATGTAGGATATAAATCTCAGAAGAATGGAAATCTATGAAAAAAGCTTACAAGATACAGAATGTTGCAAAGCATCGCTGAAAAACTCTTTTTGAAAAGCTGAATACAAATAAAAGTGGATTCATTTTCAAAGAATACAAGTTTGGAAAATGATACTCAAGCATCTATGATTCTGGGAAACGTATTCCAGCATTACGTGAACAGGCATGAGTCATAAAAGAACTACAGGCTCTGATAAAAGAGTTAGAGCTATTTTTAAACATTCTGAAAAAATGCTGAAGCTGCAATTGAGATGAAAACACTACCACGTTCTTCTTTGTCTTATCCATGGACTTCAGCCAAATGATAAGCTCTCAGAGGTAGAAGAAGCTCAAAAGGCAAGCACAAAATCAAACTCTAGGCCATGGACGGGCTAATGTCTCCACACTCTCAAGACAGCAAAGATGGCTGCTCAACACTACTGTGTTTAAAATTGACTTTGCTCCTGAGATGGTGCTTCTGCAGTAAAATCCTACCCTTTCCAACTGTAACATGCTTTCTAGTCATCTTTTTTGAAAGGAAAATGACGTTGGAATGATTTTATTTTATTAAAAATGTTTTTCTTAAAGTGTATGATCTATCATTCAATGCTGCTTAATCTAATGCTTTTAAGCAGGCTATATCTGTACTTATTAATATTCTAGGTCGGTTTTTGACTGGTAAAGTTAATTTTTTAAGGAAATGACCTAAGCTGAAAAGTATGAGAAAGAGGAGTTTCTAACATGTCTGTGAAACAAGAATTCAATTTTTAGAAATCATCACTTATTTTGAAAATGAGATCCATGAATAGGTTTCAAGAGAGTTTTCAACCTGTGCAAAATTTGGTGTGTATGGGAATTATTCTAGGAGGAATTTCTGTGAGATTAAGAACCACCACTATACAAATTAATTAGGTCGAGGAAATAAATATGCTTTAACTTCAATATTGAACATTCGATGAACATAGTTAATTGTACTGCCGATAGGTCCTTTTATGTACCATTTTGTTTTTTTTTTTTTAATATTTTTATAGAATATATTTTATTAAGTGTTCTTTGAGGTAAATAGTACACTGTCCTGAATAAAGGTGTTTTATCGTGAAATAATACCAATAGAATTATGTCAGAGAGCATGTGTGCCTGTGGCTCCATTGCCAAGGATGGAACAATTTGATCTTAAAAAGAAAAACAAATCAATCGAGCGAAACACTTTGAATTCATACAAACCCCAAAATGACTGTCAAAGAATATTTACGAATGAGACAATTAGGGAAGTTTAAGTATTGGCTAGGTATTCGATAACATTAGGAAATTATTGTTAACTTTCTTGGGTGTAACAGTGATGATGTGCTTGTTTTTAAAAAGGCGTCCTATCTTTTAGAAATGCGTGTTGACGTATGCATGGATCAAATAATACGTTTCAGGGAGTCACAACAAAGTTAATTCAAGGCTGGGACTGGTGAGAGTCAGTGAAGTTAGAGATGACACATAATTATCCAGATATTGATAACTCTTGATGCTGAAGTAATTACATCTGAAATTTTCCAAAAGAAAAACATAAAAACAATCTCGTGAATTCATACCGAAGATGTCAGAGGCTGGATTTCTTATACTGTTCTCTCTACTTTTGCACATTTTGGAAATTGTACTTTATGGAAAGATATTGTTATCATGCTATAGGAAACACAATTGATTGTTTTAAAAGTTTAAGAGCGAGATGTAAAACTTTCAGACACTCTTAGTTCCATACACTAGGTTTATCATATTGCTTAAGTAATAGTTAAAATCAAGAGCTAGTAAGACAAACTGGCAGGGGGGCAAGATCCTCCTTTAAAAAATGAAAGTTCCTTAATTCAATCAATGAACATATTTGGACAGAGAAGATAAAAGGAAACTGGTTGGGCAACTCTCTACTCAAAACTACCTTTGCCATGGTCTTCAATCCTTGAAAAGATTTCATAGAGCACCCTAATACTACTTCCCAGACACTCCGGGTAGTCTGGGGTATGCAAAACCAACACAAGTGGAATTTCATATTTCCCAAATTTTTGGATGTTCTTTATTGCATTGGGAAGGGGGGGTCTCGAAACAGAGAAAATACATCCCAAATGACAATGGAAAGTCACCGGCCAGACCGGTCACAAGAAAGGCAATGCCTACTTCCAGTGTATCTGGATTGAAAGCCACAGAGAAAGAAGTTGGGAAGGATATACGCTCTTCGTTCATCATGTCCCAGTAATCCCAGATGGCAGCAATGGAGAGAAATATACTGGCCACTACGTTCATAAATTCTGAAACGGGAATTAGGTCGTATGTGGCACACGTATGAAAATCTGTCACGTATGCATTCCTTAATGCACACACCACCATAGCTTTTCCTTGGAGCTCTAGGATGCTGGCAGCCAGTAGGAGGTGCTGAGAAAAACGAATATCAAGCGGGAGGTAGGTATCCCAGTTGGCGTAACGGTGGTAAGATGTGACTGTGTTTAAGAAACCATTGAGGTGAAAAATGCACACTTTCCACACTCCCGCACGGGCTAGACCATGAAAGTAGTGTGCCAGGTCATCCATGTTCCACATCCGCCACACCGCGAAGCCTATGGACATGCTGGTGAGGATGCAGGCTACTGTGGCCACGACAAAACCTCCCAATTGCCAATCAGCATTATCGTCAGGTGAAAACATGGTGTCCACGTGCTGAGTGAAACTGCGAACAATACAGGGCATTATGAAGGTGGGACCCTCAGGCCTGGAAAAGCCCCCCATGGGTAAGTGGTGCTCCATCAGAGAATGGAGGCCTGTGACCCACATGTTCTGCTGACAGGCTTCACGGACCCCAGGATGGGAGCATGAACTCTGTCTCTAAAGCTAAGTGGTCCTTCGCTGTTGGCAATGCCACTTTAGAGAAGTCACTCTGTCCTAAACTTAAATCATCAGATTCTTCAAAACACTTTTGTATCCCATCCCCAGTTCTCTCGCAAAAAAGCCCAATGCAAGAACTTACAGTGATGTATATCTGCCAGGGCAAGGGGTTTCCTGAGCCACGGACAATGGGGTTGTGGTGCAAGCAGTTTGCAGGGGAGTAGGGATGTGAGCTGGTCCCATGGAAGAGTGAGGTGCTGAAGAGAAAGCAGTGGTATAAATTACAATATCTACTCTGAAAGCTACACTGAGAGCTGTATTTCCAGCCCAGTTCTGATGACCTGTTGAATCAAAACTTCTTTATATAAAATCCTAGCATCTCTGGAAGTCGGGCCACGTGGCCATGATCTGCATGACAATATTCTCACTCTCACATAACGTTTACAGAACTCTATGACCCAATTTGAGGGTGGAATTGAAGTTGGAGAAATGTACACCTTTGTTCTTGGCTCCAGAGACATGTTTCTAGCCCTCGTTCTGGGGTTACTGGCTCAGAAACTTGATATCTCCTTTACACACAGGCCCACTGGCCTCTTCTCTCCAATGGGACCTAGAAGGATGCTGTGTGAAAGTCTCAGTTAAGTCATATGGGTCACTTAAGTACATTTGCACACTACATATGTGCTTCTCTATGATTTTAAAACTTTAAAAATGGTTTGGAATAATGAGGCCATTGTGAAATGGAACCATGTAGGAAGTGTAGCTGTTTTATTGGTTATCTACTGTATGGTAAAAGCAAAGTCCACTTAAGAGAATTCTAAAAAAAAGAAGCTATTTCTCTAAAGTGACTCAAGTGCATCTTCCCCATTCCTTCCTGGGCACACTTTTCCCATTGATGTGTGTCTTTTGTAAAATAGCTTTCTTGAGACCTAATCTACACACAATGAAATTCTCTATTTAAAAATGAAAAATTGGGTGGATTTCTGTATATTGAAAAGGTTATGTAACCATCACCATTAATTCCATAATAGTTTAATCAGAAAGAGAGAGAGAATGAGAGAGAGAGAGAGAGAGAGAGAGAGAGAGAGAGAGAGAGAGAAGGAAGGAAGGAAGGAAGGAAGGAAGGAAGGAAGAAAGGAAGGAAGGAAGGAAGGAAGGAAGGAAGGAAGGAAGGAAGGAAGGAAGGAAGGAAAGAAAGGAAAGAAAAGAAAAGAAAGAAAGAAAGAAAGAAAGAAAGAAAAAGAAAGAAAGAAAGAAAGAAAGAAAGAAAGAAAGAAAGAAAGAAAGAAAGAAAGAAGGAAAGAAAGAAGGAAAGGAAGAAAGAAAGAAAAAAAGCAAGAAAGAAAGAAAGAAAGAAAGAAAGAAAGAAAGAAAGAAAGAAAGAAAGAAAGAAAGAAAGAAAGCAATGATGTACCTAGAAGCAGTCAATCCCCAGTCTCTCCTGGTCCCAGTTCTGGGCAACCTCCAATATGTCTCCACAGATTTGACTATTCTGGATATTTCATACAAATAGAAACATACAATTTGTGGCCCTTGATTCTGGCTCTTAACTGAGCACAATGATTTTCATGTTTACTCATACATGTATCAGTACTTCATTTTTTCATGACCCAGTAATATTGCACCATATAGGTATAGCACCGTTTGTTTATGCACTTAGCAAGTGATGAGCAATTAAACTGTTTTCACTTCATGTTCACAGCAGCATCATTCGTCCATAAGTCTCTGTGTGGAGGTATATTTTCATTTCTCTTGGGTATGTATCCAGGAGTGAATGCTGGGTCACAAGGTAACTCAATCTGTAACATTTTGAACCCCAGCTAATGTTTTCCAAAGTGGTGGCTTGAAATCACAGCAGAGCACTACGCAACCACCTCCTCAAACAACACACCCAAGGGGCAAACTTTGCGGGCAGCAGAGCCCTTCTAAAACAAATCCTGCTCTGTAGGGTCAGTCGCTGCACAGCAACTCCTCCAGTGCAGTCACAGCCAATCAGCCTGAGGGTCAATCCCTCCCAGTGATGTGCAAACAGCAACCATGGCTCAACTGCAACAGGAGGGCACACACAACCCAGGCAAAAGACACACCTAGAGCACCTGGCTCAGGTAAGCAGGGAAATGGTGCTAATGGGACCCACTGGTCATATGCTACATAAGGTTACTCCAAAAAGACTGAGAGACAGAACAGCCCTACCTAATACAAAGAATCAAACACGGGGAGGTAGCCCAAAAGAAAGACTGTAAAACATGTCCCAAATGGAAGAACATAGCAAAGCTCCAGAAACAGAACTAAACTCAATGGAAGCAAGCAATCTACCAGATGCAGAGTTCAAAACACTGCTTATAAGGATGCTCCATGACCTCAGTGAGAAGTACTACAAAGAGATAGGAAACATAAAAATGGAGATTAAGAAAAAAACATAATAAAGAACGAGTCAGAAATGAAAAATACTGTAACTGAAATGAAGAATACCTTAGAGAAAATTGACAGTAGATTAGACGAAGCAGAGGATCGAATCGGTAATTTGGAAGATGAGGTAGCAAAACACACCCAAGCTAAACATCACAAAGAAAGAAGAATCCAACAGCAAAAAAGAATGAGGATAGTTTAAGGGGCCTGTGGGACAACATTAGGTATAACAATATGCATATCATAGGCAGTGGGAGGGGCAGAGAGAGCAAGGAATTCAAAAACTATTTGATTAAACAATGATGGAAAACTTCCCTGACCTGGCAAAAGAATCACCAAGAGGTGCACAGTGACAAACAGGATGAACCCAAAGAGGCCCACATCATGACACATCTTAATTAAAATTCCAATGGCTAAAGACAAGGAGATAATCTTAAGACCAGCAGCAGAAAAACAGTTATTTGCCTACAGGAGAGCTCCAATGGTAGGCTACATTTCCAAAAGAAACTTGGTAGGCCAGAAGACATTGGCAAGAAATAATCAACATGATGAAAAGAGAGTACCTACAACCAAGATTATTCTGTCCAGCAAAGCTATCATTTAGAATCGAGGGGCAGAGAAGAGATTCCCAGAAAAGAAAAAGGAAAAGGCGTTCATCAACTCCAAACCAAGAGCAACTTTTTTAAGAAGAAAAAAAAAAAAAGAAAATATATAAATAATAAAATGGCAATTTATGCTTATCTGTTAAGACTTACTTAACAGGTACATGGGTTAAATGCTGTAATCAAAAGACATAAGGTGGCTGAATAGATAAGAAAACAAGACCTTTACATGTGCTGCCCTCACACACCCTTAGAAAAGACTCACTTTACATCAAAAGAAACACACAGACTGAAAATACAGGGATGGAAAAGTAGATTTCATGTACATGAAAAAAAAAAGCATGTTTAGTGGCATTTCTACTTGACAAAATGGATTTAAAACCAAGACTGTAACAGGAGACAAGAAAGGAACCATAACCGCACTACTGGGTATTTACCCAAAGAAACCCAAACCACTACTTTGAAGGGATGTGTGCATCCACATAGTCATTGCAGCATTATTTCCAGTACTCAAGATATGGAGGCAGCCAGGATGAAGAAATATACGGTCAATCATAAAGGAACGAAGAGGTGGCACATATATACAATAGAATATTACTCAGCTAGAAAATGGAATGGAATCTTGCCACCTGCAACAACATGGGTGGTCCTGAAGCGTATCGTGCTGAGTGGAGTAAGTCAGAGAAAGACAGATGCCATATGATTTCGTTTACATGTGACATTTAAAGGACAAAACAGAAACAAACTCATATATACAGAAAACATTTTGATGGTTATGAGATGGGAGGGGGTTCGGGGATGGGAGAAAAAAGGGACAGCGTTAAGAAGTACAAACTGGTAGCTACACACCATATGTATCAGATGGGTACTAAATTTATGGGGTAATAAATCTTGTGTAAGTTTTATAAATTTCTAATTACATTGTTGTTCACCTGAGATATTTTATGCCAAGCGTATCTTTAAAAATATAAAATGTAAAAAAAAATATGAAAAGGGAAAATAACATCTACGTGTTATTACAAAAAGAGTAAAAAAAACCTTTAAATTTAAACTTAGAATTACCCCAAGACTCAGCAATCCCACATTTAGACATACAACCAAAAGAAGAGAAAGCAAGGACTGAAACAATTATTTGCACTGTAGTGTACATATCAGCATGTTCAGAACAGCCAAGAGATGGACACAATACAAATGTCCATCATGGATGGATGGGTAGACAAAATGTGGCATATACACACAAGGAATGACTAACTTGTTTGTGCAAGTAACATGTCATGTAACTGAGATCTGAACTTTAATCCTGAACTTTAAAGACTATTTGTGGTTGGTGTGCATCTGCTTTATCCAGGGCAAGCACAGAAGAATAATTCATGAATATGGAGTAAGACCTCAAATTCACGTGTGTTCCTTAAATTTTCGTAGATATTACATCACCCTGAAACTTAAAAATTAATCTGTGCCCATAATAGAAAATTGACAATCCCCAGAAAGGTACAAGGAAAGAAAAGTATATCCATCAGCTTACTTTACCAGAGAGTCAGGATTGTGAGATCCTGAGCAAGGGATGTACAAAGGGCAGGGTGCATGGGATACTTCTGACTAAAGTCAACAATCTCATTTTCGGGTGCTAACCTTGAAATAGGTTTCCATGCTTGAAACTAACTTACTTGAAATGGCATGAAGTTTCTTTTCGTAAACAAACAAACAAATAAAATACCAGTAATATGACCATGTATAGATAGGTGGGAAGCTTCAAGTTTTGGCTCTCCTTTTTTATTTCATTTCCTTCTTTGTTATTTCTTTCTACTTATTATTTTTGTTATTTCTTCAGCTTTAATAAAAATATTTTAATGAACACCTTTGTTAATATGTAATATATCTATGTATCTGTATATCTCTCCATCCAAGTAAAATTAGATAAATATTTCTCCTGGGCAAATACCTCACAGGGCACTCCATAAGGGCTCTATAATTTCTATATCCAATAAAGATTGTCCACCTGTCCTTTGAAATGTGTACCACTTCACGTTTTTAAAACAAAGTATGAAGACACATTCCCCATTCAGTATGCAACCCTACACAATAGTAGGTGTCAGATCTCAGTTTGTTTTTACTCTGAGCAACAAGGAGGGTAGGAAGTGGTAGGGAATGTCTGAGTTTGTTTTCCTTGATTTTCAGTAAGGTCCAACATCTTCCTGTTGGTCAGTAAATTGTTTCTTTCTACCATCCTATTGAAATCCAAAAGTACTACTGAAAACTTAAATATTTCATTTTCAAGTTTTGATGATGAGCTCTGCCAAATTTGGTTAAAGGAGACCTTGCTCATGTAGTTACCATTATACATCCTAATAGTAATTTCATGATTCTATACATATGTTTCTAATCTTTTGGGTTTGCTTTGTATTCGTCTGGGTGGCAATACTTTTATTTCATTAAAATTTTTTCTGTTTTCTTTTTCCTGTGCAACTAATTGTGACAATAACCTAAGCCACAATATAGTTAACATTTTCCCTTCATGGTCTGGAGGCTGATCATGTCCAAAAAGAAATATCAAATAGCCGACCAAATATATAGGCAGAAGAAGGGTGAGGCCTAAACAGGCCAGGAGTGTGACAAGTAGAAGAAGGGGTGGGGCCATGGCCACAGATGCTTCCAATCATAAAAGACATTCACACGCCTTGTTGCCCTCACCCTGTCTCAGACAACTGGTTCCCGCTTTCCCGAGGGGCTTGACACACCCTCTCCCCGGAAACCCCGTAGAATCGGCAAAGAAGTGGGGACCCTCTCTGGGCACCTTCCCCTGCCAGATGACTTCGGGACGGCCAGAGCCAAACTGAACCCACGGGCTCGCCTCACCTGGCTGCCCCGGACACCGGACGCCAGGGACCATGTAGTTCTCACGCTGACCAGTTCCCGTTCCTTGGTCGGCCACACGGGGGCTTGGTCACTAAGACTCCACGATCCTGGGCTTCTCTACCTCACGCTAGGGACCCTCGGGCCCGGCCGACGCTCTCAGCCGGGCTGTCCCTCGCGCCGCGGGTCGTTTAAAGGCGTCCGCGGCCTCTGAGCCTCACGAGCCTGCCGCACCCTGGCTTCGGACCGAGCCCGAGAGTCTCCAGGCGTCTCCCACTGTCCGCTGGGAACCAGATCCGCAGCGAGAAGCCCGGCGTCAGCTCACGGCTGACCGAATAAAGGGGTCCCACGAAGCTGGTCTCCATAGTAACACGCATACATCAACAGGATGCCATTTTCCATCATGGGATCCAATCACACACGACCGTGACGGCCACATCACACGCCCCCCGCCCTGGTCGCTCGGTGCTCCACGCATCCTCGCGCCTCTCCCGAATCCACAGCCAATGCAAACACGCGCGGCGCATCCCTCACAGCTTGATTCGTGCCCCGGCTACACACGCGTCTACGTGCCACCTCCCTTGCAGATCCACGGACCCGATACGGTGTCCGCACCGGGGCTGCTCGCCACTGACGCCCCGTCGCCCTGCAAGGTAGACTCTGCGTTCCGACATCTCGGCTCCTGCGACACCGCCACCCCGCTCCCAGGATTCAGGCCGGACTCTGGGTCAACCGGCACCTGATGCAGGAGCTCCATCACCACCATGAGAGCCGAGGCCGCTGACCGATTCTTCCCCGTAGGCTGGCAGGGTGTCCCAGCACACTCCACTACAGCCCCAAGAGCTCATCGCACACTTCACGAGCGACCCAGGTGCCATTTGGCCACAGGACTCAGAACTCATAAGCCACAGCAGCACAATTGGAAGCCAGCACTTTCCAACTCCACGTGGAGCAATTCTTGGCCGAGTGACCAGTCCACAGCACCCCACACACCTGGGCCGGTTGGCAGGCTCGGCTGCCACGTGTTGCAAGCATATCACATGGACCCGGGACCATGGATTCAGACAAGTCCTGTGCTTTCCTGCTCACAACTACACGGAGCATGCAAGCTAACTGCTACTTGCCAAAAGAAAAAACAAAACCCGTTCCGATCAGCAGGAATGAACCATCCATATTACCATTCTTGGGATTTCTCAATTTGTGAAGTTCAATTCTTTCTTTTCAAGAACAAGAAAAAATAAGGGGGAAAAGATAAGAAAAAATGAAAGAAGAGAAGGACAAGCAAGAGGAAGAGGAGGAGGAAGAAAAATGAGGAGGAGCAGAAGGAGGCGCAGGAGGACGAGGAGGACCAAGAGGAGGAGGAGGAGGAGAAGGACGAGGAGGAGGAGGAGAAGGAGGAGGAGGAGGAGGAAAAGGAGGAGGAGAGGAGGAGGGGTATGGAAATGAAGAAGAGCTGAAATTCCTAACGAGTCCAGAAGGCAAGAAATTGGAAGGGTAGCTGAGACCCTACATACGCTTCAGTGGACAGGAACGAAGAAAAGACCTGTGATTCTCGGTGTTTAGGAACCCACTGAAATGCTGAGAAATAGCAACTCTTTGAATACTTTTCCTGTATAAATCATAACAGACCATGTAATATGACCAAGTCTGTGTCAAAATAAGTCAATGTTGGAATCTAAACAATGCGAATAAAAGATTGGCACCAGAAACTACTTTGACGAGAAGAATTTCACATCTCAAGGCAGACAATAAACTCCATAGAACAAATTTCTACAGAACGAACAGATCAATGATTGTCAAAATGAAAACCACTTTCGATGATGGAAATTTCGGGATCAAAGGAGATATAGTCATTCCACATAGGAATCATGGAAGTGACCTGTTACCATTTCTGGCTTGAAAATTGACGAAGCAACGATGGCAAAACACTCACCGAATGAGATGTGAGGGATGACCAGTTTCGTGACTGTGTCTCACTTTTTATGCACTGGACACTTTGGATCATGGAAAGCCAGTGAAAACAGCCTCAGTGTGGCCACTGGCAATCAGACAGGTATGTTGCAAATCTTCCCACGGTTGGAAACCGGAGCAATACATGGAAAAACATGTATCAAAAAAATTTATTTTTTAAGGAAAAAAACTGCTTCAGAGACATTTGATTTGAAAGGGCAGCTTAGAAAACCTGTACCTGGGACACAAGAATATCAAAAGGTGTGGATTCCTCTCTCCGTCACATAGCCCAGAATGCGAAAAGAAAGGCCCGTCGGTCAGCCTTGCTGGGATCTGCATAGTGAGTCTCCAGGCGACTTGTGTTTTCTCCAATAGATCAATTTCTGCAGTGAGTATCAGTCAATTGATCCGAAAACCCAAGCCGCGCCGAAGTGCTTTCTGTGAGGTACATGTCAAGAGCACTGAGCTCCCAACAGCGGTGTTCAGCTCCCACCCAGGGTAGGCCTTGGCTGAGCTTTTGCTGCCCTCTCGTGGCAGCACAGAAGAATGCTTCGTGACTCTGCAGGGCTAGGGAACATCCGGCCTTTCTGTTCCTTGTCTACTGACAGACACTGCAGCTTCCGGAGGCCTCAAAATGAATCCGTGCCCATTAGAAAACATGGAGAATCCCCACGGAGGGACAAATAAGGAAAGAAAAGAAAAAGACCCAGCAGCTCCTTTTTCCAGAAACGCAAAGTTCTGCCATCCTGAGCAGGGGATAACGAAAGGGCAGGGTGTTTGAGTTCCCTCCGAGTTAAGTCACCCTTTCTGTTCTGGTGGTGTTAACCGGGAATTTGGTTTTCACATCTGAGTCTAGCTTTCTCGAACCATCATCACATGATTTTGGTATACAAACAAAAGAAATCACAAACAAACTAACAAACAAAATGAGTAATCAGGAAATAAATCAACAAACAAACAAGTAAAATGTGAAGAAACAACCAAGTCAGTAAGTGAGTAAGGAAGGGAATGGATAGATTATTCAATTAATTAATTGATTAATTAGTGAATTAGTGAGTTGATAATGTTTGTAATTTGATCCTGTTCAGATACTTGCTTTGCTACAAATTTTTGCCCGTAATTTTGGATTTCATTTCCTGGAAATGAATAAATAAATAAATAAATAAATAAACGACCGAAGGAAAAAATGAGTAAAGAGTAAATAAACAGGTCAGTCTGTAACTAAGGAATTAATTATTTAAAATTAATTAATTATTTACTGAGTTGATAATATTTGTAATTGGACCCTATTCGGATTCTTGGTTTGCTACAAGTTCTGGCTCTCATTTTTGCATTTCATTTCCTTGAAATGAATAAATAAATAAATAATAAATGAACAAACGAATAAATGAATGAATAAAATGTAAATAAACTGGTCAATCGGTAAGTAAAAAAATGAATGAACAAATTAATTAATTATTTAATGAGTTGATAATATTCGTAATATAACCCTGTTTGGATACTTGCTAAGCTACAGGTTTTGGCTCTCATTTTTGGATGTCATTCCCGGGAAATGAATAAATAAATAAATAAATAAATAAATAAACAAACTAATAAATAAATGAATAAAAAGTACATAAACAGGTCAATCAGTAAGTAAGGAAATGAATGAACCAATTTATTAATTATTTAGTGAGTTGATAATATTTGTAATTTAACCCTGTTTGGATACCTGCTAAGCTACAGGTTTTGGCTCTCATTTTTGGATGTCATTCCCGGGAAATGAATAAATAAATAAATAAATAAATAAATAAATAAATAAACGAATAAATAAATGAATAAAAAGTACATAAACATGTCAATCAGTAAGTAAGGAAATGAATGAACCAATTTATTAATTATTTAGTGAGTTGATAATATTTGTAATTTGACCCTGTTCAGACACTTGGTTTGCTGTAAGCATTCGCTCTTATGTTGCTTTCCATTTTCTCTTGTCTTCTTTTTCTTTCTATCTTTTCTCCTTGGCCATGATAAAAAAGGAAAAATCGTGCAATGGTCACCCTTAATATACTATGTAAA
The DNA here is from genome assembly GCA_030015415.1 of Cynopterus sphinx. Lineage (NCBI taxonomy): Eukaryota > Metazoa > Chordata > Mammalia > Chiroptera > Pteropodidae > Cynopterus > Cynopterus sphinx. The sequence continues at coordinate 216,398 of JAKZJJ010000059.1, read as the reverse complement.
ATATATCCAAGTATCTTTATCTGACTCTCAATCTTGGTGAAATTCGATTACTATTTTTACCATGCAAATCCCCAACAGGGGACTGCTCCGTGGCTGCGTGTTTCATGTATCTAATCCATATTGTCGACTTGCCCTTCATAAAGTTATACCGCTTCAAGTTCTTAAAGTGATGCACAAGGACACGTATCCCACCAAGTTAAAGGTCCCGCACACTAGCGCATGTCATGGGTCACTATCTTTTCACTCTGTGTAACTTCTCAGGTAGAAGGTAAGCCGTTCGGTTTGCATTTCTCTGGTTGTCAGAAAGGTTCAGCATCTTTTCCCTGCCTGTCGGCAATTTCGGTTTCTTCGGACCCTTGTCTGGACCTGCTCATTTTCTATGGGGATTTTGACCGTTTGATTTTTGATGTAAATCTTGAAGTTCACCTCTGCCTGAACTGGGGAAAGGACACCTTTCTCATGTCTGTTTCCAAGATACAGCTTCATGATATTTTTGTGAGTCTTGACCTATGTTTCTCATCGTTGGTGTACGGTAGGATGGGGTTGGTTTGGCTTTGGTTTGGGGGCCGGTGGTCTTGTTGTGTTTTGTTGTGATTTGTCTTGTTTGTTTCTGTCGGGCAGGTCTTTCTGACCGTTCCCTAGGCCACGAAATTGCTACCATTTTCCCTTCAGGGTCCGCAAGCAGATCCTGTCCACAAAGAAATGTCATACAGCGGACCGAATGTCTGGGCGGCGGGAGGGTGTGGCCTAAAGAGGCCTGGAGCTGGGCCAAGCAAAAGCAGGGGCGGGGCCATGGCCGCAGCTACTTCCTACTTCCGGGCAGAGCAGCCTGGCCCAGGCCGGGCTACCCTGGACCCTTCACCGATAACGCTTCCTCCCTTTCCCGAGGGGCTTCACGCCTTCTCCCCGGAGAACCCGCGGGCCCGGCAAACCAGCGGGGACCCTCTCTGGGAACCTTCCACGGCCCGATTTCCCCGGGAAGGCCAGCGCCAAGCGGAACCCACCAGCTCGCCTCAAGTGGCTGCCCCCGACACCGGACGCCAGGGACCGTGTGGTCCTCACGCTGACCTGCTCCCGTTCCTGGGGCTGGCACACGGGGGCTCGGCAAGAAACGACTCCTCGATCCCGGGCCTCTCGACCTCACGCTGGGGACCCTCGTGCCCGCCGACGTTCTCAGCCGGGCTGTTCCTCGCGGGGAGGGACGTTTAAAGGCGTCCGCGTCTTCTGAGCCTCACGAGCCCGCCGCACCCTGGCTTCGGACCGAGCCCGAGTGTCTCCAGGCGTCTCCCACTGTCTACTCGGACCCAAATCCGCCATGAGAAGCCCCGCGTCACCTCACGGTGACCGAATAAAGGGGTCCCACCAAGCTGGTCTCCATGGTGATGCGCATAGAGCAACAGGAGGCTTTTTCCGTCACGGGATCCAATCCCACACGACACAGAACCGCCACATCACAAGCCCCGCGCCCCGCGCGCTCTGTGCTCCACGCATCCTCGAGCCTCTCGCCGAATCCACAGCCAAGCCAAGCCCGCTCGGCGAGTCCCTCACAGCTTGGCTCGCGCCCCGGCCTCGCACGCGTCTACGTGCCACCTCCCTTGCATGCCAACGGCCCCGACACGTCGTCCGCACCGGCGCAGCTCGCCACTGACGCCCCGTCGCCCTGCCCGGTCGCCCCCTCGATGCGACATTTCGGCTCCTGCGACACCGCCTCCTCGTTCCTAGGAGTCAGGCTGGAACCTGAGCCAACCGGCACCCGGTGCAAGGGCTCCATCACCACCATGAGAGCAGGGGCCGCTGACGATTCCTCCCCGTAGGCTGGCACGGGGTCCCAGCACACTCCGCCACAGCCCCAAGAGATCATCGCACACTTCGCGAGCGACCCAGATGCCATTTGTCCACAGGACTCAGAAATCATAAGCTACAGCGGAACAACTGTGAGCCAGCAGTTTCGGACTCCATGTGGAGCCATTCTTGGAGAGTGACCAGTCCACAGCACACCTCACACCTGGGCCGGTTGGCAGGCACGGCTGCCACCTATTGCAAATACCTCACACGGACTCGAGACCACGGATTCCGACAAGTGCTGTGCTTGTCTGTTCACAACTGCACCTAGCATCCAAACTAACTGCTACTTGCCAAAACCAGAGAACCAAACATTTTCCGATCAGCAAGAATGAGCCGTCCATATTATCATTCTTGCTGATTTCTCACTTTGTGAAGTTCAATTGTTTCTTTTCAAAAACAAGAAAAAAAAAGGGGAAAGAGAAGGAATAAAAGAAAGAAGAGAAGAAGAAGCAGGAGAAGGAGAAGCAGGAGGAGGAGGAGGAAGGGAAGGAGGAGGCGGAGGAAGAGGACAATGGAAATGAAGAGGAGCTGAAATTTCTAACAAGTCCAAAAAGCAACAAATTAGAAGGGTGGGTGAGGCCCTAGATAGCCTGTAGGGGACAGGCCCAAACAAAAGACCCGTGATTCTCGGTGTTAGAAACCCACTGAAATGCTGAGCAATAGCAACTCTGTGAATACTTTTTCTGTATAAATCATAACAGAGCATGTAAAATGACGCAGGTCTGTATCGATACGGGTCAATGTTGGAATCAAAACAATGCAAATAAAGGAGAGGAACCAAGACTACCTTGACGGAAAAAATTTCAAATCTCAAGGCAGACAATAGTGTCCAGACAAGAAATTTCTGGAGGAAGGACAGATCAATGATTGTCAAAATGAAAACCACTTTCGATGATGGCGATTTCGGGATCAATGGAGGCATAGTCATTCCACAGAGGAATCGTGGCAGCGATCTGTTACCATTGCTGACTTGAAAATTGACAAAGCAACGATGGGAAAACACTCATTGGGATGAGACGTAAGGGATGACCAGTTTCGTGACTGTGTCTCACTTTTTATGCACTGGATACTTTGGATCGTGGAAAGCCAGTGAGAACAGCCTCAGTGTGTCCACTCTCAATCAGTCAGGCACGTTGCAAGGCGTCCCACGGCTGGAAATCGAGGCAATCTTTGGAAAAACATGCATCAAAAATTTTTTGATTTTTTAAGGAAAGAAACTGCTTCAGAGACATTTGATTTGAAAGGGCAGCTTAGAAAACCTGTACCGGGGATACAAGAATATCAAAATGTGTGGATTCCTCTCTACATCACATAGCCCTGAATGCGAAGACAAAGGCCCGTCGGTCAGCCTTGCATGGATCTGCATAGCGAGTCTCCAGGCGAGTTGTGTTTTCTACAAGAGATCAATTTCTGCAGTGAGTATCAGTCAATTGATCCGAAAACCCAAGCCGCGCCGAATTGCTTTCTGTGAGGAACATATCAAGAGCACTGAACTCCCAACAGCAGTGTTCAGTTCCCTCCCAGGATTGGCCTCGGGTGAGCTTTTGCTGCCCTCTCGTGGCAGCACAGAAGAATGCTTCGTGACTCTGCAGGGCTAGGGAACATCCGGCCTGGCTGTTTTTTGTCTACTGACAGACACTGCACCTTCCTGAGGCCTCAAAATGAATCCGTGCCCATTAGAAAACATGGAGAATCTCCACGAAAGGACAAAGAAAGAAAAAAAGAAAACAACACCAAGCAGCTCACTTTCCCAGAAACTCAAAGTTCTGCAATCCTGAGCAGTGGATAACGAAAGGGCAGGGTGCATGAGTTCCCTCCGAGTCAAGTCACCCTTTCTGCTCTGGTGGTGTAAACACGGAATTTGGTTTTCACACCTGACTCTGGCTTTCTCCAACCATCATCACATGACTTTGGGATACAAACAAAAGAAATCACAAACAAACTAACAAACAAAATGAGTAATCAATATAAGTCAACAAACAAAGAAGTAAAAAATGAAGAAATAACCAAGTCAATAAGTGAGTAAGGAAAAGAATGAATAAATTATTTAGTTAATTAATTGATTAATTAATTAATTAGTGAGTTGCTAACGTTGTAATTTGACCCTGTTCAGATACTTGCTTTGCTACATGTTTTGGCACTATTTTTGGATTTCATTCCCGGGAAATGAATAAATAAATAAATATATAAATAAACGAACGGATGAATGAATGAATAAAAAGTAAATAAACAGGTCAATCAGTAAGCAAAGAAATGAATGAACAAATTAATTAAATATTTAGTAAGTTGATAATATTTGTAATTGGACCCTGTTCAGATACTTGGTTTGCTACAGGTTTTGGCTCTCATTTTTGGATTTCAATTCCTTGAAATGAATAAATAAATAAATAATAAACGAACAAACGAATAAATAAATGAATAAAAAGTAAATAAACTGGTCAATCGGTAAGTAAGGAAATGAATGAACAAATTATTAATTATGTAGTGAGTTGATAATATTTGTAATTTGACCCTGTTTGGATACTTGCTAAGCTACAGGTTTTGGCTCTGATTTTTGGATTTCATTCCCGGGTAATGAATAAATAAATAAATAAATAAACGAACGAACGAACGAATAAATAAATGAATAAAAAATACATAAACAGGTCAATCAGTAAGTAAGGAAATGAATGAACCAATTTATTAATTATTCAGTGAGTTGATAATATTTGTAATTAGACCCTGTTCAGACACTTGGTTTGCTTTAAGTTTTCGCTCTTATGTTGCTTTCCATTTTCTCTTGTTTTCTTTTTCTTTCTATCTTTTCTCCTTGGCCATGATAAAAAAGGAAAAATCGTTCAATGGTCACCCTTAATATACTATGTATAATATATCCAAGTATCTTTATCTGACTCTCAATCTTGGTGAAATTCGATTACTATTTTTACCGTGCAAATCCCCAACAGGGGACTGCTTGTGACTGCGTGTTTCATGTATCTAATCCGTATTGTCGACTTGCCCTTCAGAAAGTTATACCGCTTCAAGTTCTTAAAGTGATGCACAAGGACACGTATCCCACGCAGTCAATGGTCCCGCACCCTAGTGCATGTCATGGATCACTATCTTTTCACTCTGGGTAACTTCTCAGGTAGAAGGTAAGCCGTTCGGTTTGCATTTCTCTGGTTGTCAGAAAGATTCAGCATCTTTTCCCTGCCTGTCGGCAATTTCGGTTTCTTCGGACCCTTGTCTGGACCTGCTCATTTTCTATGGGGATTTTGACCGTTTGATTTTTGATGTAAATCTTGATGTTCACCTCTGCCTGAACTGGGGAAAGGACACCTTTCTCATGTCTGTTTCCAAGATACAGCTTCATGATATTTTTGTGAGTCTTGACCTATGTTTCTCATCGTTGGTGTATGGTAGGATGGGGTTGGTTTGGCTTTGGTTTGGGGGGCGGTGGTCTTGTTGTGTTTTGTTGTGATTTGTCTTGTTTCTGTCGGGCAGGTCTTTCGACCATTCCCTAGGCCAAGAAATTGTTCCCATTTTCCCTTCAGGGTCCGCAAGCTGATCCTGTCCACAAAGAAATGTCATACAGCGGACCGAATGTCTGGGCGGCGGGAGGGTGTGGCCTAAAGAGGCCTGGACCTGGGCCAAGCAAAAGCAGGGGCGGGGCCATGGCCCGAGCTACTTCCGACTTTTGGGCAGAGAAGCCCGGCCCAGGGCGGTCTGCTCTGGCCCCTTCCCCGACTAAGGCTTCCTCCCTTTCCCGAGGGGCTTCACACGCCCTCTCCCCGGAGAACCCGCGGGCCCGGCAAACCAGCGGGGACCCTCTCTGGGAACCTTCCACGGCCCGATCACCCCGGGAAGGCCAGCGCCAAGCGGAACCCTCCGGCTCGCCTCAAGTAGCTGCCCCCGACACCGGACGCCAGGGACCGTGTGGTCCTCACGCTGACCTGCTCTTGTTCCTGGGGCGGGCACACGGGGGCTCGGCAAGAAACGACTCCTCGATCCCGGGCCTCTCGACCTCACGCTGTTGACCCTCGTGCCCGCCGACGTTCTCAGCCGGGCTGTTCCTTGCGGCGCAGGACGTTTAAAGGCGTCCGCGTCTTCTGAGCCTCACGAGTCCGCAGCACCCTGGCTTCGGACCGAGCCCGAGTGTCTCCAGGCGTCTCCCACTGTCCGCTCGGACCCAAATCCGCCATGAGAAGCCCCGCATCAGCTCACGGCTGACCGAATAAAGGGGTCCCACCAAGCTTGTCTCCATGGTGACGCGCATAGAGCAGCAGGAGGCTTTTTCCAACACGGGATCCAATCACACACGACACGGACGGCCACATCACACGCCCCGCGCCCCACGCGATTCGTGCTCCACGCATCCTCGCACCTCTCGCCGAATCCACAGCCAGGCCAAGCCCGCTCGGCGAGTCCCTCACAGCTTGGCTCGCGCCCCGGCCTCGCACGCATCTACGTGCCACCTCCCTTGCATGCCAACGGCCCCGACACGCCTTCCGCACCGGCGCTGCTCGCCACTGACGCCCCGTCACCCTGCCCTGTCGCCCCCGTGCTCCGACATCTCGGCTCCTGCGACACCACCTCCCCGATCCCAGGAGTCAGGCCGGAACCTGAGCCACCGGCACCCGGTGCAGGGGCTCCATCACCACCATGAGAGCAGAGGCCGCTGACCGATTCCTCCCCGTAGGCTGGCACGGGGTCCCAGCACACTCCGCCACAGCCCCAAGAGATCATCGCACACTTCGCGAGCGACCCAGATACCATTTGTCCAGAGGACTCAGAAATCATAAGCCACAGCGGAACAATTGGGAGCCAGCAGTTTCCGAATCAATGTGGAGCCATTCTTGGCGAGTGACCGGTCCACAGCACCCCTCACATCTGGGCCGGTTGGCAGGCACGGCTGCCACCTGTTGCAAGAACCTCACAGGGACCCGAGACCACGGATTCCGACAAGTGCTGTGCTTGTCTGTTCACAACTACACCTAGCATGCAAGCTAACTTTACTTGCCAAAACCAGAGAACCAAACGTGTTCCGATCAGCAAGAATGAGCCGTCCATATTACCATTCTTGCGATATCTCACTTTGTGAAGTTCAATTGTTTTCTTTCAAAAACAAGAAAAAAAAGGGAAAGAGAAGGAATAAAAGACAGAAGAGAAGGAGAAGCAAGAGAAGGAGAAGCAGGAGGAAGAGGAGGAGGAGGAGGAGGAGGAGGAGGAGGAGGAGGAGGAACAGGAGGAGGAGGAGGAGGAGGAGAAGGAGAATGGAAATGAAGAGGAGCTGAAATTTCTAACAAGTCCAGAAGGCAACAAAGTAGAAGGGTGTGTGAGGCCCTAGATAGGCTTCAGGGGACAGGCCCGAACAAAAGAGCCGTTATTTTCGGTGTTTAGAAACCCACTGAAATGCTGAGCAATAGCAAGTCTGTGAATACTTTTTCTGTATAAATCATAACAGAGCATGTAAAATGACGCAGGTCTATATCGATACGGGTCAATGTTGGAATGAAAACAATGCGAATAAAGGAGAAGAACCGAGAGTACCTTGACGGGGAGAATTTCATTTCTCAAGGCAGACAATAGAGTCCAGATGAGAAATTTCTGGAGGAAGGACAGATCAACGACTGTCAAAATGAAAACCACTTTCGATGATGGCGATTTCGGGATCAAAGGAGACAGAGTCATTCCACAGAGGAATCATGGAAGCGATCTGTTACCATTTCTGGCTTGAAAATTGACGAAGCAACGATGGCAAAACACTTACCGGGATGAGACGTGAGGGATGACCAGTTTCGTGACTGTGTCTCACTTTTTATGCATTGGACACGTTGGAACGTGGAAAGCCAGTAAAAACAGCCTCAATGTGGCCACTGGCAATCAGTCAAGAACGTTGCAAAGCGTCACATGGCTGGAAACAGAGGCAATCTTTGGAAAAACATGCATCAAAAAATTTTTGATTTTTTAAGGAGAGAAACGGCTTCAGAGACATTTGATTTGAAAGGGCAGCTTAGAAAACCTGTACGGGGGGCACAAGAATATCAAAACGTGTGGATTCCTCTCTCAATCACATAGCCCCAAATGGAAAGAGAAAGGCCCGTCGGTCAGCCTTGCTTGGATCTGCATAGCGAATCTCCAGGCGACTTGTGTTTTCTCCAATAGATCAATTCGTGCAGTGAGTATCAGTCAATTGATCCGAAAACCCAAGCCGTGCCAATTGCTTTCTGTCAGGAACATGTCAAGAGCACTGAGCTCCCAACAGCGGTGTTCAGCTCCCACCCAGGGTAGGCCTTGGCTGAGCTTTTGCTGCCCTCTCGTGGCAGCACAGAAGAATGCTTCGTGACTCTGCAGGGCTAGGGAACATCCTGCCTGGCTGTTCCTTGTCTACTGACAGACACTGCAACTTCCTGAGGCCTCAAAATGAACCCGTGCCCATTAGAAAACATGGAGAATCCCCACGAAGGGACAAAGAAAGACAGAGAAGAAAAACTCCCAGTAGGTCACTTTCCCAGAAACTCAAAGTTCTGCCATCCTGAGCAGGGGATAACGAAAGGGCAGGGTGCATGAGTTCCCTCCGAGTCAAGTCACCCTTTCTGCTCTGATGGTGTTAACTGGGAATTTGGTTTTCACACCTGACTCTAGCTTTCTCCAACCATCATCACATGACTTTGGGATGCAAAATAAAGAAATCACAAACAAACAAAAAAACAAAATAATTAATCAGGAAATAAATCAGCCAACAAACAAGTAAAAAATGAAGAAACAAGCAAGTCAATAAGTTAGTAAAAAAAGGAATGAATAGATTATTTAGTTAATTAATTGATTAATTAATTAATTACTGAGTTGATAATGTTTCTAATTTGACCCTGTTCAGATACTTGCTTTGACACAGTCTTTGGCTCTCATTTTTAGATTTTATTTTTTGGAAATGAATGAATAAATAAATAAATAAATAAATAAATGAACAAATGGTTGAATGAATGAATAAAAAGTAAATAAACAGGTCAATCAGTAAGCAAGGAAATGAGTGAACAAATTAATTAATTATTTAGTGAATTGATAATATTTGTAATTGGACCTTGTTCGGACACTTTGTTTGCTCCAGGTTTTAGCTCTCATTTTTTATTTCATTTTCTGGAAATGAATAAATAAATAAATAATAAATGAACCAACGAATAAATGAATGAATAAAAAGTAAATAAACTGCTCAATTGGTAAGTAAAAAAATGAATGAACCAATTAATTAAATATTTAGTGAGTTGATAATATTTGTAATTTGATCCTGTTTGGATACTTGGTTTGCTACAGGTTTTGGCTCTCACTTTTGGATTTCATTTTCGGGAAATGAATAAATAAATAAATAAACCAACGAACGAATGAATGAATGAATGAATAAAAAGTACAAGGTCAATCGGTAAGTAAGGAAATGAATGAACCAATTAATTAATTCTTTAGTGAGTTCATAATGTTTGTACTTTGACCCTGTTCAGATACTTGGTTTGCTGTAAGGTTTCCCTCTTACGTTGCTTTCCATTTTCTCTTGTCTTCTTTTTCTTTCTATCTTTTATCTTGGCCATGATAAAAAAGAAAAAATCGTGCAATGGTCACCCTTTCTATACTATGTAAAATATATCCAAGTATTTTTATCTGAGTCTGAATCTTGGTAAATTCGATTTCTATTTTTCCCGTGCAAATCCCCAACAGGGGACTATTCCGTGGCTGCGTGTTTCATGTATTAAATCCATATTGTCGACTTCCCCTTCAGAAAGTTGTACCACTTCATGTTCTTAAAGTGATGCATGAGGACACATATCCCACCCAGTCAAATGCATGGATCACTATCTTTTCACTCTGGCCAACTTGTCAGGTAGAACGTGACCCTCTCGGTGTGCATTTCTCTGGTTGTCAGAAAGTTTCAGCATCTTTTCCCTGTGTGTCGGCAATTTCGGTTTCTTCGGACCCTTGTCTGGACCTGCTCATTTTCTGTGGGGATTTTGACCGTTTGATGTTTGATTTAAATCTTGATGTTCACCTCTGCCTTTACTGGGAAAGGACACCTTTCTCATGTCTGTTTCCAAGATAGAGCTTCATGATATTTTTGTGAGTCTTGACCTATATTTCTCATCGTTGGTCTACGGAAGGATGGGTTTGGCTGGGCTTCGGTTTGGGGGGCGGTGGTCTTGTTGTGTTTTGTTTTGATTTTTCTTGTTTCTGTCGGTCAGGTCTTTCTGAACGTTCCCTAGGCCAAGAAATTGCTACCATTATGCCTTCAAGGTCCATAAGCTGATCCTGTCCACAAAGAAATATCATACAGCGGACCGAATGTCTGGGCGGCGGGAGGGTGTGGCCTCAAGAGCCCTGGAGCTTGGGCAAGGGAATAAGGGGTGGGCCATGGCCCAAGAAACTTCCTTCTCCCGGGCAGAGAAGCCTGGCCCAGGCCGGGCTGACCTCGCCCCTTCCCCGACTAACGCTTCCTTCCTTTCCCGAGGGGCTTCACACGCCCTCTCCTCGGAGAACGCGCGGGCCCGGCAAAGCAGCGGGGACCCTCTCTGGGCACATTCCCCAGCCCTATCTCCCCGGGACGGCCAGCGCCAAGCGGAACCCACCGGCTGGCCTTAACTGGCTGCCCCCGACACCGGACGCCAGTGACCGTGTGGTCCTCACGCTGACCTGCTCTTGTTCCTGGGGCGGGCACAAGGAGGCTCGGCAAGAAACGACTCCTCGATCCGGGCCTCTCAAGCTCACGCTGGGGACCCTCGGGCCCGGCCGATGCTCTCAGCCGTGCTGTTCCTTGCGGCGCGGGACGTTTAAAGGCGTCGGCAGCGTCTGAGTCTCACGAGCCCGCCGCAGCCTTGCTTCAGACAGAGCCCGCGTGACTCCTGGCGTCTCCCACTGTCCGCTGGGCCACAGATCCACAGTGAGAAGCCCAGCGTCAGCTCACGGCTGACTGAATAAGGGGGTCCCAGCAAGCTGGTCTCCATGGTGATGCGCATAGAGCAGCAGAACGCTATTTTCCGTCACGGGATCCAATCACACACGACCCCGACGGCCACATCACATGCCCCGCGCCCCACGCGCTCCGTAATCCACGCATCCTCGCGCCTCTCGTCGAATCCACAGCCAAGCCAAGCGTGCGCGGCGCGTCCCTCACAGCTTGGCTCGCGCCCCGGACGCGCACGCGTCTACGTGCCACCTCCCTTGCAGGCCCACGGCCCCGACAGGCCGTCCGTACCGGCGCTGCTCGCCACTGACGCCCCCTTGCCCTGCCTGGTCGCCCCCGTGCTCCGACATCTCGGCACCTGTGACACCGCCTCTCCATTCCCAGGAGTCAGGCTGGACCCAGGGCCAACCGGCACCCGGTGTAGGGGCTCCATCACCGCCATGAGAGCAGGGGCTGCTGACCGATTTCTCCCTGTAGGCTTGCACAGGGTTTTAGCACACTCCGCCACGCCCAAAGCGCTCATTGCACACTTCGGGCGCGATCCAGGTGCCATTTGGACATAGGACTCAGAACTCATAAGCTTCAGTGGCACAATTGGAAGCCAGCTCTTTCCGACTGCATGTGGAGCCATTCGTGGTCGAGTGTCCAGTTTATAGCACCCCTTCCACCTGGGCCCGTGGGTGTGGACAACTGCCACGTATTGGAAGCACCTCCCAGGAACTCGCGACTGCGGATTCTTGGAAATCCTCTGCTTCCCTACTCAAACCTACTCCAACCATGCAGTCTCACTACTTGTCGCCGGAATCTCTGAAGCAAACCCCTTCCAATCTGCAAGAACTACCATTCTCAAAACCATTCTTGGGAATTCACACCTCGTGAAGTTCCACTGTTTCTATTATAAAGAAGCTGAAAGAAGAAAGAAAAGAGGTGAAGAAAAAGAATGAGAGAGAAAATAAGGAGAAGAAAATGGAGAAGGAGAAGGAGAACAAGAAGGAGGAAAAGAAGAGTAAGGTGAAGGAGCAGAAGGAGAAAGAGCAGGAGGAGGAGAAGGAGGAGGAGGAGGACAACTGGAAACAATGCAACAGCCTGTTCATTGATGGATGGATAGACTCATTTGACTCTCTCCACTCAACAGAATACTTTTCAATTTTTACAAGGAAGAAAATTCTGACACATACCCCAGCACAGATGAACCTTAAAGGCATTACAGTGGGTGAAAGGTAGACACAAAAGGACAATATTGGACGATTCCACTTATTTGAGGACTCTAGATGAGTCAAAATAATAGAGACAGGTGCTGGCGAGGAGAATGGGGTGCTAGGGTTCAGTGGGGACAACGTTTCAGTTTGGGAAGATCAGAATATTCCAAAGATGGATGGTGGTGATGGTTGCATGATCATGTGGACTTTTTTGTTGCTACTAAACTCTGCAGAAATTAACAATAGTTAAAATAGTAAATTTACGTTATGTATATTTTACCACAATTGGCAAGTGTCACAGACACAGCAGATACTTCATAAAGAGCAAAAAGGGGTTAAATTTATTGAAGCAAAGAGAACTTGTAGTTTGGTGACACCATCACCACCCTGTGGTTTGGCGACATGTCACACATTACCCATTTGTTTTTTGACTCCCACGCTCAGTCATGCCCCTGTTTCATGTAAAGAGAGATGTGATTGTGGACATGGCATCGCCAAATGTTGTAAGTTATAATCCACATTCAGATGTCCTTGGTTAAAAAATCAAATAGCACAGAGGCTAGTAGATGAGGCTGAAAATCTAATAACGCTAGTTTATGTCAAAGTAAAGGTTGCCTGGGCTTACCTCTTTTGTAGGAACATCTGATGACATTTCACTTCTTCACAGAGATGAATTATCAATGAGTAAGGTGAGTCCTGGGAAATAACATGGCTCTCCTTAACCAGGCCAAAACAATTAACCGCAGGAGTTCCCCATAAATACAAAAAGTCAAGGAGTATTCCTCAGATGTAGAAATGCCAGTACCTGTCAGGTTGTAATAGGAACGTACAGATCAAAACATCCTTATGTTTTTATGACTAACAGGGCTGGTCAGTTGAACTTTTGAGTAGCAGGCCTGTGACCAGAGATGTCTTAAAGGGCCACAGGCTAGAGGGTAGAATATCCCTTGATGCCTTGACAAGTCTTTTGAGAAGAGAAATTTCTTTTGTGGTCCTAGACCAAAGAATCACTGTAATTCGTGAGAGACTTAAGTAGGAACACTGTAAGAAGCGCTGAAGCCACTGTCAGGAAGGCATGTTCTGATGGGAGCCAAGGACAGAACTATGAGGAATGTGCCTTCCTTCAGTGTCCTTGGACCAAGGAGCCTGGGTCAATATTGACATGGGCCCTCATGTGTGGCTTTGTTGTGTTTCAGTTACAAAGGTCAATTCCATCCTCCTGCACTATGCTATGTTAAATATGGTTGTCACCTAAGTATGCTTACAGCTGTAATTTATACAATTTTTGGGTAAGACTTCCTTCTAGAAACACACAGAAGAAGCCTGAACCAGGAAGAGAAGTGGGCAGGGAGAGGGGAAAAAGGCAAAAGGGGGATGGTAAATAGAGAGAAAGCAGGAGAGACTTGTCATTTCATTTTTATTTTTTACTTCCTTTGATTTTAGCAATTAGTTGGGGTAAAATTTTAACAGTAAAATCTACTCAAGTGTGCAGCTCGAGGAATTTTTACAAAGGTTTTTCTGTGACCTCTACTCAGATCAAGAAACAGAATAGTCCTGTCTCCCAAAAACTTCTTTCATGCCTCTTGCTAGTCAATAGCCACGAGTTCCTGACCCCTCACCCAAAAACGTGATTTTTTTGTTTCTTTTCATCAGAATAATGTTTTTCAGAGTCAACTGTGTTTAGTAATTTTTTTACCCTTTTGATTACAGTTGATATATAATGTTATACTAGCTTAAGGTATACAGCATAGTGATTAGACATTTACATAACTTAGGAAGTGATCACCCCAATAAGTCTAGTACCCATCTGACACCATACATATTTTTTACACTATTGCTGACTACATTTCTTATGCTGTACTTACATCCCTGTGACTGTTTTGTGACAACCAACTGGACTTGATTCCTTCCCCTGTTTCATCCAGTGACCAGCTGCAAACGCCTCCCAACTGACAACCATTAAAATGTTCTCTGTGTCTTTGAGTTTATTTCTGTTTTGTCTATTTTGTCCCTTAGATTCCACATAAGTGAAATCATATGACTTGTCATTTTCTGACTTACTCCACAAACACGACACCCTCTATGTCCACCCAGGTCATTGCAGATGGCTAGACTTCATTTCTTTTATGGCCAAGTAACATTCCATTGTATATAATTTCCACCTCTTCTTCATCCATTCATCCACTGATGTATACTCAGGTTGCCTCCACATCTTGGCTATTGTAAATCATGCCGCAATGAACATAAGGATGCACATTTCCCTTCAAAGTGGTGTTTTGGGTTTCTTGAGACTATTTCCCCAAAATGGAATCACTGGGTCTTTCTTTGACATTTGGTATAGCCTCTGCTTTAAAGTCTATTTTGCCTGGTAGTCCAGATTTTTGTTCGGTTCCTTGTTCAGGGAATGTCTCTTTCCATCCCTACCCCTTTACTTTCAGTATCTGTGTTTCTTTTTACCTAAAGTGAGTCTTTTGTAGGCAGCATTTGTAAAAGGGTCCAAAGGGTGTTTTCTTATCCATTCAGCCACTTTAATTTGTGTGATTGGGGGATTTAATCCATTTACATTAAAGTAATTTTTTCCATAAAAAAGTCCCTTTAATATTCTTATTTTTTTTTTTTTGTAATATCGGTTCAGTGGTGATGAATAACTTTAGCTTTTGAGTGTGTGTCTCTGGGAAAGTATTTATCTTTTCTGGGTAATCTTGGTTGGAGTTCCTAGGTTTTCATTGCCCCGACCCGCGGGACCTAGTTATTCGTGGGCTCGAAGAGGGTCCAAACCTGAAAGAGAAACGGGCGAGAAAAAGGAGCGGAGGCAAGACAGTGTTCTGATCAAGCCTCAAAAATTTTATTTCAGAGCGGGTATATTTATACAGGAAGAACAAAGGGAGGCAGGACTATAGGCAGGGGGGATACTAATTACAATGTCATTGGATCCTGGTTGCTGGGGTGAGGGGCTGTAAAAGTTTAGAGGACATGGAGTGTGAAATGGGGGAGTGTAAGGAAAGGGGAACTAGGGAGGAGGCGGTGGGCAGCTGCAGATGGTGATAACCTTCCAGCACGAGGGCAGCTCTCTGTAACAATTTATGATCAGCTAGTTCTCAGAACAAACAGGGCAAAAAGGCATGTTCTCATGCTGGGGGGCTGGGCGGTCAGGATGAAGGCCTTTTGGCTCCCAACATTTCATCACTTTGACTATTTTGTGCCCATCCCTCTGTCCTGCAAAGTTTCTGTTGGAAATTTAGCTGTCTTATTGTAGCTCCTTTATAGTTACCTAACTGCTTTTCTCCTGTTGCTCTTAAGATTCTCTCCTTGTGTTTAACCTTTGCCATTTTAATTAGGATGTGTCATGGTGTGGGCCTCTTTGGATTCCTCTTGTTTGTCAGTGTGCACTTCTGGTGATTCTTTTGCCTAGTTAGGGAAGTTTTCAATCATTATTTCATCAAATAGATTTTAAGTTCCCTGCTCTCTTTCCTCATCTAGTATCTATGATGTGATGTCGTTATGCCTGTTTTTGTCCTGGAGGACCCTTAACCCATCCTTATTTTGAGAGAATTCTTTTTTTTTTTATTGCTCTTCTGCTTGGATGTTTTCTGCTACCTCATCTTCGAAATTGCAGATTCAGTCCTCTACTTCATCTAATCCACTGTCAATTCCTTGTAAGGTATTCTTCATTTTAGTTATAGTATTCTTCATTTCTGACTGGTTCTTTTTATGTTTTGTATCTCCATTTTTATGTTTCTTATCTCTTTGTCATGGTTCACACTGAAATTATGGAGAAGCCTTATAAGCAGTGTTTTGAATTCTGCATCTGGCAGTTTCCATGCCGCCATTGTGTTTAGGTCTTCTTCTGGAGCTTTGTTCTGTCTTTTATTTTGGAACATGTTTCTCTATCTCCTCATTTTGTCTGCCTCCACCTCTTTGTTTCTATGTATTAAGTACGGCTTCTCTGTCTCCCAGTCTCAGTAGAGTCACCATATGTAGTGTGTGTCCTGTGGATCCTAATGTCGCCATCACCCTGGTCTCTTGAACTGGATGCTCCAGGTGTGTCTGTTGGATAGGTATTATGTGCCCACATGTTATATTTGAACCTTGGTTGTTGTTTGGTCATCAGTGGGGGAGATTGATCCTCAAGATTATCAGCAGTGAAGGAGATGGTTGTGCAGGCGCTGACCCTACAGAGCAGGATGGTCTTCAGCAGGGTTTTGGTGCCTTCTCAGTCTACTCTTTGGTGTGTCATCTCCAGAGTTAGCAGGATGATTCTGGAGCCATGTCCTAACTAGAAAACTAAGGGTAAAGGCCGTTGGGTGTTCTGGGAGGGTCCCCACTTCAGACCAAGTTTAGCAGCAGCTTCGGCCATCCTAAATGAGACACTAAGCAATCCGCAGATGGCTGTTATCCATGCTTAAACTTGAGGTGCCTCAAGAGGCCAAGACTCAAGCCAAAGTTGGTTGCCACTAATGCAGAACTTGGGGCTGCTTGGCAAGATGAATGGAGCTCGCTAAGGACAGATGTTGTTTGTTTGGGGTGTGCAAAGCTTTGAGAGATTTCAGGATGCTCCACAGCATGAGCCAAGACAGGCTGATTGTATGGAGAAGCCACTGGAAGCAGCTTGGGTACACCTGCATGTTGAGAAAGGGGGGATCCAAGGGACTCCCAAGAGTGGGGTGACCTGTGTTAGTTATATTGACAGAGACTCAGATATAGCAGCTCTCTGGGTCTGCATGCTGGGCTCATCAAAGGAACAAAGGCTTCTGCCCGCACTTCTGTCTGGGAGAAAGCCACCCCTCCAGCCCTCGCTCTGAAGACCGACAACTCAGTTCCTCCTGTGTGGCCCTGGCACCTTTGAACAGCTGCCTCAGTACTGGAATTCACAGGGAGTGAGTCCATTAGCAGTAAGTCTATGTGTGCATGGCCCCTTAGGAGGCCATCTATCTCACTCAGTCACTGTCTCTACTGGTTTTCACAGAGAGAAGTGTGGGGACTTCTCTTCCTGGCAATAGAACCTTGGTCTGGTGAGTCCAGTGTGGGCTTGGGACACCAGGCTCCTCCAGGGTGTCCCCCACAGCTGAGATGCCTCTTCTGATTTCTAATCACCACAAAGGGGTGTTGGCCACCCTGTTCTGGGTCTCCGTCCCTCCTACCTGTCTTGAGGTGGCCTCTTCTGTGTGACCCCAGTCAGAAGACTTCTGTTCACCTGGAATTCAGGCAACACCCAGATATGGTCATTCGATAGTTGACTTGTTCTTTTGAGGTGATCCAGGGATGAGGTGAGCATAACATGTAACTGCTTTTCCATTATTGACCAGAAAAATCTCATCTGTCTTGTTAAATGTATCATCACTGTGTTCATTTTTATTATTGTATCACGTTTCATTTGTGGACATCCCCGGTTTGTATATCCATTCTTCTGTTAGTGAACATTTGGCATGTGTCCAGTTTGGGGCTACAACAGGGTGGAATTTATCGACATTCAAAAATAAAGCACAAGTTTTCTCTGTAACTTGATGTTCTTGCCCAAGCGGCAAAAGGAAATTAGTGCTTCATAGAATGAAATTTCTCAAAGAAGTGCAGCCAGTTAGGAATCTAAGTGGACTTACAATATATCTTGACAAACTACAATATATTTGCTCTCTTGATTTTCTCTGTTGAGGTAACTGCCCTGTTTGAAGAGGAAACAAGAGAACTCGAGGAAAGGAAAATGGATGAAATCTTCTAGACTTCTAAAGTCTTGACGAACTCCTAGAGGAGGAGTACATATCCTGAGGAGAATAGGAAGAGGATATTGTAGTGGCATATGACATGTCTAACAAGACACCTCCGTCAAATACACAATAAGCTTTTGGGGCAGAAAAACAGCTCTCCACAGATAATATTACTTCCTTTTACTGTAACAACAGAGGACTATGTTCAGAACTGGTGGGTTTTCATCTCACCTCCACCTCTGACCATGGACCAGCTACATAAACTCTCTAAATTTCAATCACTTGTGTGGAAGAGGAGGCTATCTGCCCTGTGTTCCCTCTGTGTTAGAGGACTGTGTGCTTCCTGTTGCTCAAAACAACCTAGTACATTCCTAAGTGATGCCAAGGGTCAGCCAGAAGAGGAAGGTGAAAACACGTCATAAACCATGAAACACCCTACTCATTGGCCAGTATGACAGCTGTCACTTCCTGGCCCTTCCTCAGAGACCAAGCTGGGACTGAGGTGATGGCTGGAGATGGCATGAACATGGGCCGTGCTGCTCTTTATCTGTCTGGGAGTGCTGTCCCCAGTGACACCTTTCTTCCTTGTCTTCACAATAAATGTCCTGGCACTTCTCAATTTTCACCTCCAGGACAAATGCCACATGCCAAACCTCTGCTCCTGGCTTCCTTAGAAAGATCTCTGTGAGGGAAAAAACGTTAAAAAATTCCACCAGCCTTTACAGCATCCTCAGTGTTTGCTCTACCAACAGGAAATGAAAAGGATACATTGTCTGGTCTTCTTCCTTTAAAATATAAAGCAAGTCCCTTAAAGAGTCTTTCCAAGGAATCCTTCAGAAGATCTTGAAATTCCTTGTTTTTTTCCTCCGTTAACCCTGATCCCCTAAAGCACACCCAGCCATGGCGATCCCCCTACCTTCTGTGTTGAAATTCTTTGTCATCCTGCTCTCTCTTGAGACTGAAGGCGAAAGAGGATCAAAAGACCACTTTCCACAGCCCAAGCCAGTTCAGTAACTTCGCTCTATGGCTATCAGGCTGCAGATGTGCTGTTCCTCTACTTGGTCTCCAGCTCCCCTCTGGGACAAAGGTGGTCTTTGTCACACTTACTATAGGAAAGATTTCTTTGGAAGATAAGTGATGTTTCCCTAAAAGCCATTTTACAATCCATCGTTGCAGTTGCATGGAGAATACGTCCGACTCAGTCCCAGGCCGGCCCTGAAGAGCAGACGGGTGCCCAGAAGCCATCAATCTCCTTCCAAACACGTGGTAAGGAAGCCAAGAAATCTTTAAATGCAAAAGGGTATAATACCTTCAAGTTCCCAATGTTTGAGAGCTGCGGACATTTTGCAAATAAAGGTCAACAAGTAAAGGACATTTCCTAAATAATGCTATTACTATTTTACAAGGTCTCCACTAGAGAGAAAGAGTCTGTGGCCAATAAACCAAATCTAAAGAAAAAGGTAACAGGGCTAGTTAACATTCTAGCAAAGGATCCAGCCAAAGTGGGTCCATAGGCAATGTTTTCAGGACACATATTTAAATAGCTGATAGACTTACATGAGTGGGGGAAATGTTTTCAAACACTGTGCCCTCACACACTCAAATATCCTTTGAGAAGGACCTTCCATATTTGCCCTTTGATTTCTCTCTTGTGAACTCAATCAACCCTAAGTGTGTGCCTGTGAGATCAATTTATGTCTAATTTTTAACCAATACATGATGAAATTATTCAGTCATTTATTTCATTTTGATTGAGGCCCTTTCAACAACTGAAGAATTGTGAGTGATCAAGCACCACAAGTAGAAAATGTGTTTCTTGCCTGTGGTATGGCCCTAAGGTCCTTGGTTGAAAGATTTCGGTGGCACTGAAAGAATTTATTGTTGTGCGAATGAGCTGAAGTTGTTGGCTCTCTCTTGAGTTGGCCTTAAACATGATTTTCAAGTGTAATCCATTGATGACATCCTGGGCGCTTACCTACCAGTTACCCTGGTAGCTAGTTGGAACACTCATGAGGTTTGGGAGAAAAAAAACATTCAACAGTTCAGAACAGCCTGTTTGTTGGGTAGGGTTCTGGGCGCAGTTACCTAAATTTGTATGAATAAGACCTATGCTCCTAGTGCAAATTTTCTGAAAATCATCTTAACTGCTGTTTTAACGATCATCAGAAGAGTAGAAATAATGATCACCACTGCCACGAACCACACACGACTATACATGTTGAATGAGAAAAGCAAATGTGAGCTGAAGGTCTGAAAACAAGGTAGACTTACCATCCACCCCAGCAATAGTATGCTAAGACATCTACACATGAGAAATGAAACTTGGCATTAGTGTGCAAGTGCATGTGGGTACAGTATCTCTGCTCATAACTGCCCCACTTCTCAAACAACCCATTGCACAGAAAACTACCTTAAACCTTCAAAAAGCAAAAGTAGACTTGAACAAAGGGAAAGACATATCCTATTATTGATGAAGAAGACTCAATGTTATACATATGTCAGTTATTCCTAAGTTAACTTATAAAGAGCATGATTCTCACAGAGATTAAAGCATTCTTTTCCAGTCTGGAGTAAGAGAAGTTGATTAGAATATTCAAATGGAAAAATAAGCAGAAACAACTGAGAAAGTACTCAGGGAGGGAAAAGGAATAAGCATAGCACATCACATAGTATTCTAAAATCAGAATATAACATCTTTAAGAGGATTGTTCTGGCACATTAGTACATAAATACACTAAAAGAATCAAATAAGACTCCAGAAATAGACCCAATATTAATGCAAATTAAGCATATGAAAAAAATGGTATCTGAAACTGGGAGAAAAGATCTTTTGTTAATTAAGTGGAACAGGTACAAAGAAGAATCTATCAGAAAGGCAAATTTGTCCAAATATATTACATTGAATATCAGGATAAATTCCAAATGAATAGCAGATACAAAAAAACAACTCAAGCACTAGGGAAAAAATTAACAAATGCTTTTATAATACGGGAGTGCAGAAAAGATACCTAAATTTTGACTCAGAACCCAGAAGCAATAAGAGATTGATAAATCTGAAAAGATGTACACTTCATAAAATCTTTGCATAACAAAATATATAATAAGCAAAGTTTAATAAAGAAGGACAAATTAAAAAAGGTGTTTATAACTGAAAGACACTAGACAAAGAGCAACTCTTCATGCTCTTCTAAGACCACCTAAAAATAAAGAACGCCAGTGAATCATTAGAAGAATGGGCTGAAAATAGGAAACTGCGATAGGCATGTTGCGAAATGGCTCCAGATGAGTCCCATTTTCCTCACTTTTACGCCCTCGCTCTTCTTCCAATGAGCACAGGCGAGACCTAATGGCATGCCTCTGATAAATAGAAAACGGGAAAAGTTATGCAACGTGACTTCTGTGATTAGGTTATGTAAACCTATGGCTGCTATCTTGCTGGCACCGTCTGGCTCTCTCACTTACTTGCTCTGATGGAGCCAGCTGCCATCTTCCATGACGCTCGACAGAGAGGTCTATCTGCCCAGATACTGAATACTCTGGCCAACAGCTTGTGAGGAACTCAGGAAATGAATGCTGCCGATGACAACGTAAGCACGCTATGAACTGGATTCTTCACCTGAGCCTTCAGATGAGACCACAGGCACAGCTGACTTTTAAACTGGCGCTTTAAAAGAGACGGTGACACAGAGCAGACGTCTGCGCTACCTAGGCCATGGATCGGTACCTGATAGTGGCCTATCAGGTACAAGGCCAAGAGAGCTAAGTTTCGTCTTATTTGCAGCTGCTCCCCAGCGCTGACATCACTCCCTCTACTCTTCCTAAGTTCATTAGGCATCAGGTCCTCATGGGAGAACCAATCCCAGGTGTCATAATGTTTGGGGACTGCTGAAGTAAAAGATCCAGCTAAGCTGTGCCCAAACTACTGATCCACAGCGGCTGTGAGATAACAAATAAATGCCTGTTGCTTGAAGCCGCTAAACTTTGGAGCAATTGATTACTTGGCAGCACATAACATATCATGAAGTAAAAAAAAAAAAAAATAGCCTTGAAACATTTGAAAAAATGCTCAACAATCTAAGAAGGGAAATATACATTAAAATGACACCGAGATACAATCTCTGACTTATATCTTGAAGAAAATTTCAAAAGTTTTAAAGTGTATTTTTTCCTAACAAAGCACAGAAGTAGACATTCTCTTAGCTTGCTCAGGGGGATTCAAAATGATCATCCCTATATAAGTAGCAGCAACACATATTTTAAATGACAATGTCCTAGAAATTTAGCCTGAAGATACTGGCAAAATATAAAACGATGTAGCACCATGGAATACCGTACATACATATGTACATACCAAGCTGGCTGAATAAATTAGGGTACATCCACACGATGAAATAGTATGGACCCAAAAAAAGTAGAAATATTTCTACACACTGATATAGAGTGATCTGCAGGAATTTGTCAAGTCAAAAAATCAGGGTGCCAAATTACACACACACACACACACACACACACACATACACACACACAAACTATGATTGCATTCTGAAACAGATAGAATAAATATGAACACACAAGCCTTACGTTTGCAAAAGAAAACAAGAAGAGACAAAACCAAAATTAAAGTTACCTGAGATAAGCGAGAATCGAATCGAGATTAGAATAGAAATTTATTCAGACATTCTCTGAATAAAACTCATTCAAGAACTTTGACTTTGAAATTCCATAAATAATTTCCTTAAAAATAGAAAACAAGGTGAAATGAATAAGCTTTTCAAGTTGGTGATAGAACTATGCAACCATCATTAATGGTGGATGGTATTGCCATTATTCCATCAAAATCATTTAGAAAGTAGTATTTTGACTCCATAACCTTAGTTCAATACATTCTAAAAACAAGCAGGGCTTAAATCTTCACTGTATTCAGTAGCATTATAGCTAATAATGATACTAGTAATATATAATAATAATTATATATACATATAATTTTAATATTTTCTATCATAGAATAAGCAAATAAGTAGGCTAAAGTTGGGTCTTCAATGGGGGAGAAAGAAATGCGGCATCAAATTGCAGCTGAATAAAAATTCTCTAAGTAAGTTCGAACATACTTTTGTAACATGTAATTTTTTGTCTTCTTAAAAATTCATATATCTTAGTTCGGTCAACTAAAATACCTAGATATAATGGCAATCCAGTAAATGAGACCCAAATGTGGTTTCTAAATACCATCTCCCTGTCTAGGGCTCACTGCAAGAGTGACATGGCTGATTGAATGTCTAGGCCCTGAAATATACAGGACACGACTAGGATACCTTGTTGAGAGACAAAAACAGAAAGCCTCAGAGACTAATGGAGACTGTTAATGATTTTTTTCCTTTGGGAATGATTACATGTTCTCTAATTAGATAGTGGTGATAGCTGCACAACTATGTGGATGTACTAAAAACCAATTACTGGTACAAGATAGAGCTTGAACATTAGGGTATGTGAATGACACTTCAATAAAATGATTATTATCTAGCTAATAAAAAATTAATATGCATATTAATAATCTAACAGTAAATTTGATATACACATTTAGAGTAAAATAATAGTTTAGAAAAAATATAATATATATAACAATAATTCAAATTAAATAGCATGTATTTATTATTATTATTTTTGGTGAGACAACCTGCTCTTCTTAACTGGTCTCCCATCCAAGTACTAACCAGGCCGAACTCTGCTTAGCTTCCAAGATCAGAGGTTGGGCTTGTTCAGGGTGACATGGCCACAGAACATGCTCTGTGGCCCCACTAGGCTTTGATCCCAGGACCTTCTGTGTGTAAAGCAGATGTGATAACCACTGGACTATGGAACCCTGTACTAAAATTGCATTAAAATTAAGTGTTTGGAATAACAAAACATACAGGCAAATGGGAACCACCAGCACTCCCTCTGTGAAGACCATGAGAATCCTGACCAACTTTGAGTCACCAGAAGCATCTCTCGCTTAATGGGGATGGCCAGAGAATTCATCAGCAAGAGAAGTGTTTCACTGAGTGGTGCAACTCTGGATTCCAGGAGGAATATGGCTAGTAGCAATGTATGCCGAACACGCAGTTACGATGTGGATTTTCAGTGGGGAAAACCTTGATGATGTAGGATATAAATCTCAGAGGAATGGAAATCTATGAAAAAAAAAAAAAACTTACAAGATACAGAATGTAGCAAAGCATCGCTGGAAATCTCTTTTTAAAAAGCTGAATACAAATAAACGAGGATTTATTTTCAAAAATTCCAAGTTTGGAAAATGATACTCAAGCATCTATGCTTCTGGGAAACGTATTCCAGCATCACGTGAACAGGCATGAGTCATAAAAGAACTACAGGCTCTGATAAAAGAGTTAGAGCTATTTTCAAACATTCTGAAAAAAATGCTGAAGCTGCAATTGAGATGAAAACACTATCACGTTCTTGTTTGTCCCATCCATGGACTTCAGGCAAATGATAAGCCCTCAGAGGTAGAAGAAGCTCAAAAGGCAAGCACAAAATCAAACTCCCAGCCACAGACGGGCTAATGTCTCCACACTCTCAAGACAGCAAAGATGGCTGCTCAACACTACTGCGTTTAAAATTGACTTTGCTCCTGAGATGGTGCTTCTCCAGTAAAATCCTACCCTTTCCAACGATAATATGCTTTCTAGTCATTTTCTTGAAAGGAAAATGACGTTAGTAATGATTTGATTTTATTAAAAATGTTTTTCTTAAAGTGTATGATCTATCATTCAATGCTGCTTAATCTAATGCTTTTAAGCAGGCTATATCTGTACTTATTAATATTCTAGGTAGGTTTTTGACTGGTAAAGTTAATTTTTTAAGGAAATGACCTAAGCTGACAAGTATGAGAAGAGGAGTTTCTAACATGTCTGTGAAACAAGAATTCAATTTTTGGAAATTGTCACTTATTTGGAAAATGAGATCCATGAATAGGTTTCAAGAGAGTAGTGAACCTGTGCAAAATTTGGTGTGTATGGGAATTATTCTAGGAGGAATTTCTGTGAGATTAAGAACCACCACTATACAAATTAATTAGGTCGAGGAAATAAATATGCTTTAACTTCAATATCAAACATTTGATGAACATAGTTAATTGTACTGCCGATAGGTCCTTTTATGTACCATTTTGTTTTTTTCTTAAATATTTTTATAGAATATATTTTATTAAGTGTTCTTTGAGGTAAATAGTACACTGTCCTGAATAAAGGTGTTTTATCGTGAAATAATACCAATAGAATTATGTCAGAGAGCATGTGTGCCTGCGGCTCCATTGCCAAGGATGGGACAATTTGATCTTAAAAAAAAAAGCAAATCAATCGAGCGAAACACTTTGACTTCATAGAAACCCCAAAATGACTGTTAAAGAACATTTATGAATGAGACAATTAGGGAAGCTTAAGTATTGACTAGGTATTGGATAGCATTAGGAAATTATTGTTAACTTTCTCGGGTGTAACAGTGATGATGTGCTTGTTTTTAAAAAGGTGTCCTATCTTTCAGAAATGCGTGTTGACGTATGCATGGATCAAATAATAAGTTCCAGGGAGTTGCTACATAATTAATTCAAGGCTAGGAATGGTGAGAGTCAGTGAAGTTAGAGGTGACACATAATTATCCAGATATTGATAACTCTTGATGCTGAAGTAATTGCATCTGAAATTTTCCAAAATAAAAACATAAAAACAATCTCATGAATTCATACTCAAGAGTTGAGTTGATACTTTCAAAAGAGAGAAAGGGTAACCTAGATGGCAAAAACAATTTCTAAAACAATACATTGGTCCACACCAATGATCACCTAGGGCATTCTCCTTCACTCTAGAATCATCAAAGGACAATTACCATGTGCCACCTGGTATAATGAATTTCGGAACATGCACCGCCTTTGAAATACTCTTCCTCAAACAGCTGACCTAGAATCTAATCAAGCCTCAAGAAGTAACAAGTTTAAGAACAGCACAAGTCACTCACTTCCTTCAGCAAATCAAAATCATTTTTTACAAACAGGGCAAAATTGTGTGGCAGGGCAGTGCTTTAAATTAAGACTCGAGAGACACAGTGAGCACCTCAGGAGGAAAAACAAATAACTCTAGAATTACTTTTAAGAAATTTAACAATTATAAGTAGTTGATGAGAAGGAATAATTGTTAATTTTGAAAGGTATGATATGATGTATTATACCTTAAGAAATGCCCATTTATGTTAAGAGAGTAAAATTCAAATATACAGGGATGAAGTGACATGGTGTCTGGGGTTTGCTTTAGAATCCATTGGAGAAAGAAAAATAGGTTAGAAAGGAAGGAAGAAAGAGGAGATAAAGCTAATATGGCAGAATCTTGATAACTGTGGAGTCTGGTAATAGCTGTCGGAGGCAGGATTTCTTATACTATTCTCTCTACTTTTGCACATTTTAAAAAATTGTACATTATGGAAAGATATTGTTACCGTGCTATAGGAAACACAATTGATTGTTTTAGAAGTTTAAGAGCGAGATGTAAAACTTTCAGACACTCTTAGTTCCATCCACTAGGTTTATCTTATTGCTTAAGTAATAGTTAGAATCAAGAGCTAGTAAGACCACCTGGCAGGGGGGCAAGATCCTCCTTTAAAAAATGAAAGTTCCTTAATTCAATCAATGCACATATTTGGACAGAGAAGATAAAAGGAAACTGGTTGGGCAACTCTCTACTCAAAACTACCTTTGCCATGGTCTTCAATCCTTGAAAAGATTTCATAGAGCACACTAATACTAGATCCCAGACACGCCGGGTAGTCTTGGGTAGGCAAAACCAACACAAGTGGAATTTCATATTTCCCAAATTTTGGGATGTACTTTATTGCATTGGGTGGGGGGGTGTCTCGAAACAGAGAAAATACATCCCAAATGACAATGGAAAGTCACTGGCCAGACCGGCCACAAGAAAGGCAATGCCTACTTCCAGTGTATCTGGATTGAAAGCCACAGAGAAAGAAGTTGTGAAGGATATACCCTCTTCGTTCATCATGTCCCAGTAATCCCAGATGGCAGCAATGGAGATAAAAATACTGGCCACTACGTTCATATATTCTGAAATGGTAATTAGGTCGTATGTGGGACACGTATGAAAATCTGTCACGTATACATTCCTTAATGCACACACCACCATAGCTTTTCCCAGGAGCTCTAGGATGCTGGCAGCCAGTAGGATGTGCTGAGAAAAACAAATATCAAGCGGGAGGTAGGTATCCCAGTTGGCGTAACGGTGGTAAGATGTGACTGTGTTGAAGAAACCATTGAGGTGGAAAATGCACACTTTCCACACTCCCACACGGGCTAGACCATGAAAGGCGTGCACCAGGTCGTCCATGTTCCACATCCGCCACACCGCGAAGCTTATGCACATGGTGGTGAGGATGCAGGCTACCGTGGCCACGACGAAACCTCCCAATTGGCAATCAGCATTATCGTCAGGTGAAAACATGGTGACCACGTGGTGAAAGAAACTGCAAACAAATACAAGGCAATATGAAGGAGGGACCCTCAGGCCTGGAAATGCTCTCCATGGGTAAGTGGTGCTCCATCAGAGAATGGAGGTCTGTGACCCACATGTTCTGCTGACAGGCTCTCACAGACCCCAGGATGGGAGCATGAACTCTGTCTCTAAAGCTAAGTGGTCCTTCGCTGTAGGCAAAGCCACTTTAGAGAAGTCATTCTGTCCTCCACTTAAATCATCAGATTCTTCAAAACAGTTTTGTATCCCATCCCCAGTCATGTTGCAGAAAAGCCAAATGCAAGAACATACAGTGATGTATATCTGCCAGGGCAAGGGGCTTCCTTAACCAGGGACAATGGGGGTGTGGTGGAGGCAGTTTGCAGAAGAGTAGGGATGTGAGCTGGTCGCATGGAAGAGTGAGGGGCTGAAGAGAAAGCAGTGGTGTAAATTACAATGTCTACTCTGAAAGCTACACTGAGAGATGTATTTCCAGCCCAGTGCTGATGACCTCTTGAATCAAAACTTTTTTATATAAAATCCTAGCATCTCTGGAACCTGGGCCATGTGGTCATGATCTGCATGACACTATTCTCACTCTCATATAACTCTTACAGAACTCAATGACCCAAGATAGGAGGTGAAATTTAAGTTGGAGACATGTACACCTTTCTTCTTGGCTCCAGAGACATGTTTCTCGCCCTCGTTCTGGGGTTACTCGCTCAGAAACTTGATATCTCCTTTACACACAGGCCCACTGGCCTCTTCTCTGCAATGGGACCTAGAAGGATGCTGTGTGAAAGTCTCAGTTAAGTCATACGGGTCACTTAAGTACATTTGCACACTACATATGTGCTTCTCTATGATTTTAAACCCTTTAAAAATGTTTTGGAATAACGAGGCCATTGTGAAATGGAACCATGTAGGAAGTGTAGCTGTTTTATTGGTTATCTACTGTATGGTAAAAGCAAAGTCCACTTAAGAGAATTCTAAAGAAAAGAAGCTATTTCTCTAAAGTGACTCAAGTGCATCTTCCCCATTCTTTCCTGGGCACACTTTTCCCATTGATGTGTGTCTTTTGTAAAATAGCTTTCTTGAGACATAATCTACACACAATAAAATTCTCTATTTAAAAATGAACAATTTGGTGGATATCTGTATAGTCAAAAATTATGTAACCATCACCTTTAATTTCAGAATAGTTTAATCAGAGAGAGAGAGAGAGAGAGAGAGAGAGAGAGAGAGAGAGAGAGAGAGAAGGAAGGAAGGAAGGAAGGAAGGAAGGAAGGAAGGAAGGAAGGAAGGAAGGAAAGAAGGAAGGGAGGAAGGAAAGAAAGAAAAAAAAAAGAAAGAAAGAAAGAAAGAAAGAAAGAAAGAAAGAAAGAAAGAAAGAAAGAAAGAAAGAAAAAAGAAAGAAAGAAGGCAATGATGTACCTATCAGCAGTCAATCCCCACTCTCTCCTGGCCCCAGTTCTGGGCAACCTCCAATATGTCTCCACAGATTTGACTATTGTGGATATTTCATACAAATAGAAACATACAATTGGTGGCCCTTGATTCTGGCTCTTAACTGAGCACAATGTTTTTCATGTTTACTCATACATGTATCAGTCCTTCCTTCCTTTTCATGACCCAGTAATGAAAAGACCTACCATCCACCCCAGCAATAGTACGCTAAGACATCTACACATGAGAAATGAAACTTGGCAATAGTGTGCAAGTGCATGTGGGTACAGTATCTCTGCTCATAACTGCCCCACTTCTCAAACAACCCATTGCACAGAAAACTACCTTAAACCTTCAAAAAGCAAAAGTAGACATGAACAAAGGGGAAGACATATCCTATTATTGATGAAGAAGACTCAATGTTATACATATGTCAGTTATTCCTAAGTTAACTTATAAAGAGCATGATTCTCACAGAGATTAAAGCATTCTTTTCCAGTCTGGAGTAAGAGAAGTTGATTAGAATATTCAAATGGAAAAATAAGCAGAAACAACTGAGAAAGTACTCAGGGAGGGAAAAGGAATAAGCATAGCACATCACATAGTATACTAAAATCAGAATATAACATCTTTAAGAGGATTGTTCTGGCACATTAGTACATAAATACACTAAAAGAATCAAATAAGACTCCAGAAATAGACCCAATATTAATGCAAATTAAGCATATGAAAAAAATGGTATCTGAAACTGGGAGAAAAGATCTTTTGTTAATTAAGTGGAACAGGTACAAAGAAGAATCTATCAGAAAGGCAAATTTGTCCAAATATATTACATTGAATATCAGGATAAATTCCAAATGAATAGCAGATACAAAAAAACAACTCAAGCACTAGGGAAAAAATTAACAAATGCTTTTATAATACGGGAGTGCAGAAAAGATACCTAAATTTTGACTCAGAACCCAGAAGCAATAAGAGATTGATAAATCTGAAAAGATGTACACTTCATAAAATCTTTGCATAACAAAATATATAATAAGCAAAGTTTAATAAAGAAGGACAAATTAAAAAAGGTGTTTATAACTGAAAGACACTAGACAAAGGGCAACTCTTCATGCTCTTCTAAGACCACCTAAAAATAAAGAACGCCAGTGAATCATTAGAAGAATGGGCTGAAAATAGGAAACTGCGATAGGCATGTTGCGAAATGGCTCCAGATGAGTCCCATTTTCCTCACTTTTACGCCCTCGCTCTTCTTCCAATGAGCACAGGCGAGACCTAATGGCATGCCTCTGATAAATAGAAAACGGGAAAAGTTATGCAACGTGACTTCTGTGATTAGGTTATGTAAACCTATGGCTGCTATCTTGCTGGCACCGTCTGGCTCTCTCACTTACTTGCTCTGATGGAGTCAGCTGCCATCTTCCATGACGCTCGACAGAGAGGTCCATCTGCCCTGATACTGAATACTCTGGCCAACAGCTTGTGAGGAACTCAGGAAATGAATGCTGCCGATGACAACGTAAGCACGCTATGAACTGGATTCTTCACCTGAGCCTTCAGATGAGACCACAGGCACAGCTGACATTTAAACTGGCGCTTTAAAAGAGACGGTGACACAGAGCAGACGTCTGCGCTACCTAGGCCATGGATCGGTACCTGATAGTGGCCTATCAGGTACAAGGCCAAGAGAGCTAAGTTTCGTCTTATTTGCAGCTGCTCCCCAGCGCTGACATCACTCCCTCGCCTCTTCCTAAGTTCATTAGGCATCAGGTCCTCATGGGAGAACCAATCCCAGGT
The DNA here is from genome assembly GCA_030015415.1 of Cynopterus sphinx. NCBI lineage: Eukaryota > Metazoa > Chordata > Mammalia > Chiroptera > Pteropodidae > Cynopterus > Cynopterus sphinx. The sequence continues at coordinate 185,974 of JAKZJJ010000059.1, read as the reverse complement.
GTCATAATGTTTGGGGACTGCTGAAGTAAAAGATCCAGCTAAGCTGTGCCCAAACTACTGATCCACAGCGGCTGTGAGATAACAAATAAATGCCTGTTGCTTGAAGCCGCTAAACTTTGGAGCAATTGATTACTTGGCAGCACATAACATATCATGAAGTAAAAAAAAAAAAAATAGCCTTGAAACATTTGAAAAAATGCTCAACAATCTAAGAAGGGAAATATACATTAAAATGACACCGAGATACAATCTCTGACTTATATCTTGAAGAAAATTTCAAAAGTTTTAAAGTGTATTTTTTCCTAACAAAGCACAGAAGTAGACATTCTCTTAGCTTGCTCAGGGGGATGCAAAATGATCATTCCTATAGAAGTAGCAGCAACACATATTTTAAAATGACAATGTCCTAGGAATCTAGACTGAAGATACTGGCAAAATATAAAACGATGTAGCACCATGGAATACCATATATGCATATGTACATACCAAGCTGGCTGAATAAACTAGGGTACATCCACACGATGAAATAGTATGGAGCCAAAAAATGTAGAAATATTTCTACACACTGATATAGAGTGATCTGCAGGAATTTGTCAAGTCAAAAAAGCAGGGTGCCAAATTACACACACACACACACACACACACACACACACACACACACACACACACACAAACTATGATTGCATTCTGAAAGAGATGAAATAAATATGAACACACAAGCCTTACATTTGCAAAAGAAAACAAGGGGAGACAAAACCAAAATTAAAGTTACCTGAGATAAGCGAGAATCGAATCGAGATTAGAATAGAAATTTATTCAGACATTCTCTGAATAAAACTCATTCAAGAACTTTGACTTTGAAATTCTGTAAATAATTTCCTTAAAAATAGAAAACAAGGTGATATGAATAAGCTTTTCAAGTTGGTGATAGAACTATGCAACCAACATTAATGGTGGATGGTATTGCCATTATTCCATCAAAATCATTTAGAAAGTAGTATTTTGACTCCATATCCTTAATTCAATACATTTTAAAGACAAGCAGGGCTTAAATCTTCACTGTATTCAGTAGCATTATAGCTAATAATGATACTAGTAATATATAATAATAATTATATATATAATTTTAATATTATCTATAATAGAATAAGCAAATAAGTAGGCTAATGTTGGGTCTTCAGTGTGAAAGAAAGAAATGCGGCATCAAATTGCAGCCAAATAAAAATTGTCTAAGTAAGTTTGAACATAATTTTGTAACACATTAATTTTTTATGTCTTAAATATTCATATATCTTAGTTCGGTCCACTAAAATACCTACATATAATGGCAATACGGTAGAATGAAACCCAAATGTGGTTTCTAAGTACCATCACCCTGTCTAGGGCTCACTGCAAGAGTGACTTGGCTGAATGAATGTCTAGGCCCTGAAATATACAGGACACGACTAGGATACCTTGTTGAGATACAAAAACAGAAAGCCTCAGAGACTAATGGAGACTGTTAATGATTTTTTTCCTTTGGGAATGATTACATGTTCTCTAATTAGATAGTGGTGATAGCTGCACAACTATGTGGATGTACTAAAAACCAATTACTGGTACAAGATAGAGCTTGAACATTAGGGTATGTGAATGACACTTCAATAAAATGATTATTATCTAGCTAATAAAAAATTAATATGCATATTAATAATCTAACAGTAAATTTGATATACACATTTAGAGTAAAATAATAGTTTAGAAAAAATATAATATATATAACAATAATTCAAATTAAATAGCATGTATTTATTATTATTATTTTTGGTGAGACAACCTGCTCTTCTTAACTGGTCTCCCATCCAAGTACTAACCAGGCCGAACTCTGCTTAGCTTCCAAGATCAGAGGTTGGGCTTGTTCAGGGTGACATGGCCACAGAACATGCTCTGTGGCCCCACTAGGCTTTGATCCCAGGACCTTCTGTGTGTAAAGCAGATGTGATAACCACTGGACTATGGAACCCTGTACTAAAATTGCATTAAAATTAAGTGTTTGGAATAACAAAACATACAGGCAAATGGGAACCACCAGCACTCCCTCTGTGAAGACCATGAGAATCCTGACCAACTTTGAGTCACCAGAAGCATCTCTCGCTTAATGGGGATGGCCAGAGAATTCATCAGCAAGAGAAGTGTTTCACTGAGTGGTGCAACTCTGGATTCCAGGAGGAATATGGCTAGTAGCAATGTATGCCGAACACGCAGTTACGATGTGGATTTTCAGTGGGGAAAACCTTGATGATGTAGGATATAAATCTCAGAGGAATGGAAATCTATGAAAAAAAAAAAAAAACTTACAAGATACAGAATGTAGCAAAGCATCGCTGGAAATCTCTTTTTAAAAAGCTGAATACAAATAAACGAGGATTTATTTTCAAAAATTCCAAGTTTGGAAAATGATACTCAAGCATCTATGCTTCTGGGAAACGTATTCCAGCATCACGTGAACAGGCATGAGTCATAAAAGAACTACAGGCTCTGATAAAAGAGTTAGAGCTATTTTCAAACATTCTGAAAAAAATGCTGAAGCTGCAATTGAGATGAAAACACTATCACGTTCTTGTTTGTCCCATCCATGGACTTCAGGCAAATGATAAGCCCTCAGAGGTAGAAGAAGCTCAAAAGGCAAGCACAAAATCAAACTCCCAGCCACAGACGGGCTAATGTCTCCACACTCTCAAGACAGCAAAGATGGCTGCTCAACACTACTGCGTTTAAAATTGACTTTGCTCCTGAGATGGTGCTTCTCCAGTAAAATCCTACCCTTTCCAACGATAATATGCTTTCTAGTCATTTTTCTTGAAAGGAAAATGACGTTAGTAATGATTTGATTTTATTAAAAATGTTTTTCTTAAAGTGTATGATCTATCATTCAATGCTGCTTAATCTAATGCTTTTAAGCAGGCTATATCTGTACTTATTAATATTCTAGGTAGGTTTTTGACTGGTAAAGTTAATTTTTTAAGGAAATGACCTAAGCTGACAAGTATGAGAAGAGGAGTTTCTAACATGTCTGTGAAACAAGAATTCAATTTTTGGAAATTGTCACTTATTTGGAAAATGAGATCCATGAATAGGTTTCAAGAGAGTAGTGAACCTGTGCAAAATTTGGTGTGTATGGGAATTATTCTAGGAGGAATTTCTGTGAGATTAAGAACCACCACTATACAAATTAATTAGGTCGAGGAAATAAATATGCTTTAACTTCAATATCAAACATTTGATGAACATAGTTAATTGTACTGCCGATAGGTCCTTTTATGTACCATTTTGTTTTTTTCTTAAATATTTTTATAGAATATATTTTATTAAGTGTTCTTTGAGGTAAATAGTACACTGTCCTGAATAAAGGTGTTTTATCGTGAAATAATACCAATAGAATTATGTCAGAGAGCATGTGTGCCTGCGGCTCCATTGCCAAGGATGGGACAATTTGATCTTAAAAAAAAAAGCAAATCAATCGAGCGAAACACTTTGACTTCATAGAAACCCCAAAATGACTGTTAAAGAACATTTATGAATGAGACAATTAGGGAAGCTTAAGTATTGACTAGGTATTGGATAGCATTAGGAAATTATTGTTAACTTTCTCGGGTGTAACAGTGATGATGTGCTTGTTTTTAAAAAGGTGTCCTATCTTTCAGAAATGCGTGTTGACGTATGCATGGATCAAATAATAAGTTCCAGGGAGTTGCTACATAATTAATTCAAGGCTAGGAATGGTGAGAGTCAGTGAAGTTAGAGGTGACACATAATTATCCAGATATTGATAACTCTTGATGCTGAAGTAATTGCATCTGAAATTTTCCAAAATAAAAACATAAAACAATCTCATGAATTCATACTCAAGAGTTGAGTTGATACTTTCAAAAGAGAAAGGGTAACCTAGATGGCAAAAAACAATTTCTAAAACAATACATTGTTCCACACCAATGATCACCTAGGGCATTCTCCTTCACTCTAGAATCATCAAAGGACAATTACCATGTGCCACCTGGTATAATGAATTTCGGAACATGCACCGCCTTTGAAATACTCTTCCTCAAACAGCTGACCTAGAATCTAATCAAGCCTCAAGAAGTAACAAGTTTAAGAACAGCACAAGTCACTCACTTCCTTCAGCAAATCAAAATCATTTTTTACAAACAGGGCAAAATTGTGTGGCAGGGCAGTGCTTTAAATTAAGACTCGAGAGACACAGTGAGCACCTCAGGAGGAAAAACAAATAACTCTAGAATTACTTTTAAGAAATTTAACAATTATAAGTAGTTGATGAGAAGGAATAATTGTTAATTTTGAAAGGTATGATATGATGTATTATACCTTAAGAAATGCCCATTTATGTTAAGAGAGTAAAATTCAAATATACAGGGATGAAGTGACATGGTGTCTGGGGTTTGCTTTAGAATCCATTGGAGAAAGAAAAATAGGTTAGAAAGGAAGGAAGAAAGAGGAGATAAAGCTAATATGGCAGAATCTTGATAACTGTGGAGTCTGGTAATAGCTGTCGGAGGCAGGATTTCTTATACTATTCTCTCTACTTTTGCACATTTTAAAAAATTGTACATTATGGAAAGATATTGTTACCGTGCTATAGGAAACACAATTGATTGTTTTAGAAGTTTAAGAGCGAGATGTAAAACTTTCAGACACTCTTAGTTCCATCCACTAGGTTTATCTTATTGCTTAAGTAATAGTTAGAATCAAGAGCTAGTAAGACCACCTGGCAGGGGGGCAAGATCCTCCTTTAAAAAATGAAAGTTCCTTAATTCAATCAATGCACATATTTGGACAGAGAAGATAAAAGGAAACTGGTTGGGCAACTCTCTACTCAAAACTACCTTTGCCATGGTCTTCAATCCTTGAAAAGATTTCATAGAGCACACTAATACTAGATCCCAGACACGCCGGGTAGTCTTGGGTAGGCAAAACCAACACAAGTGGAATTTCATATTTCCCAAATTTTGGGATGTACTTTATTGCATTGGGTGGGGGGGTGTCTCGAAACAGAGAAAATACATCCCAAATGACAATGGAAAGTCACTGGCCAGACCGGCCACAAGAAAGGCAATGCCTACTTCCAGTGTATCTGGATTGAAAGCCACAGAGAAAGAAGTTGTGAAGGATATACCCTCTTCGTTCATCATGTCCCAGTAATCCCAGATGGCAGCAATGGAGATAAAAATACTGGCCACTACGTTCATATATTCTGAAATGGTAATTAGGTCGTATGTGGGACACGTATGAAAATCTGTCACGTATACATTCCTTAATGCACACACCACCATAGCTTTTCCCAGGAGCTCTAGGATGCTGGCAGCCAGTAGGATGTGCTGAGAAAAACAAATATCAAGCGGGAGGTAGGTATCCCAGTTGGCGTAACGGTGGTAAGATGTGACTGTGTTGAAGAAACCATTGAGGTGGAAAATGCACACTTTCCACACTCCCACACGGGCTAGACCATGAAAGGCGTGCACCAGGTCGTCCATGTTCCACATCCGCCATACCGCTGAAGCTTATGCACATGGTGGTGAGGATGCAGGCTACCGTGGCCACGACGAAACCTCCCAATTGGCAATCAGCATTATCGTCAGGTGAAAACATGGTGACCACGTGGTGAAAGAAACTGCAAACAAATACAAGGCAATATGAAGGAGGGACCCTCAGGCCTGGAAATGCTCTCCATGGGTAAGTGGTGCTCCATCAGAGAATGGAGGTCTGTGACCCACATGTTCTGCTGACAGGCTCTCACAGACCCCAGGATGGGAGCATGAACTCTGTCTCTAAAGCTAAGTGGTCCTTCGCTGTAGGCAAAGCCACTTTAGAGAAGTCATTCTGTCCTCCACTTAAATCATCAGATTCTTCAAAACAGTTTTGTATCCCATCCCCAGTCATGTTGCAGAAAAGCCAAATGCAAGAACATACAGTGATGTATATCTGCCAGGGCAAGGGGCTTCCTTAACCAGGGACAATGGGGGTGTGGTGGAGGCAGTTTGCAGAAGAGTAGGGATGTGAGCTGGTCGCATGGAAGAGTGAGGGGCTGAAGAGAAAGCAGTGGTGTAAATTACAATGTCTACTCTGAAAGCTACACTGAGAGATGTATTTCCAGCCCAGTGCTGATGACCTCTTGAATCAAAACTTTTTTATATAAAATCCTAGCATCTCTGGAACCTGGGCCATGTGGTCATGATCTGCATGACACTATTCTCACTCTCATATAACTCTTACAGAACTCAATGACCCAAGATAGGAGGTGAAATTTAAGTTGGAGACATGTACACCTTTCTTCTTGGCTCCAGAGACATGTTTCTCGCCCTCGTTCTGGGGTTACTCGCTCAGAAACTTGATATCTCCTTTACACACAGGCCCACTGGCCTCTTCTCTGCAATGGGACCTAGAAGGATGCTGTGTGAAAGTCTCAGTTAAGTCATACGGGTCACTTAAGTACATTTGCACACTACATATGTGCTTCTCTATGATTTTAAACCCTTTAAAAATGTTTTTGGAATAACGAGGCCATTGTGAAATGGAACCATGTAGGAAGTGTAGCTGTTTTATTGGTTATCTACTGTATGGTAAAAGCAAAGTCCACTTAAGAGAATTCTAAAGAAAAGAAGCTATTTCTCTAAAGTGACTCAAGTGCATCTTCCCCATTCTTTCCTGGGCACACTTTTCCCATTGATGTGTGTCTTTTGTAAAATAGCTTTCTTGAGACATAATCTACACACAATAAAATTCTCTATTTAAAAATGAACAATTTGGTGGATATCTGTATAGTCAAAAATTATGTAACCATCACCTTTAATTTCAGAATAGTTTAATCAGAGAGAGAGAGAGAGAGAGAGAGAGAGAGAGAGAGAGAGAGAGAGAGAGAGAAGGAAGGAAGGAAGGAAGGAAGGAAGGAAGGAAGGAAGGAAGGAAGGGAGGGAGGGAGGAAGGAAAGAAAGAAAAAAAAAAAGAAAGAAAGAAAGAAAGAAAGAAAGAAAGAAAGAAAGAAAGAAAGAAAGAAAGAAAAAAGAAAGAAAGAAGGCAATGATGTACCTATCAGCAGTCAATCCCCAGTCTCTCCTGGCCCCAGTTCTGGGCAACCTCCAATATGTCTCCACAGATTTGACTATTGTGGATATTTCATACAAATAGAAACATACAATTGGTGGCCCTTGATTCTGGCTCTTAACTGAGCACAATGTTTTTCATGTTTACTCATACATGTATCAGTCCTTCCTTCCTTTTCATGACCCAGTAATGAAAAGACCTACCATCCACCCCAGCAATAGTACGCTAAGACATCTACACATGAGAAATGAAACTTGGCAATAGTGTGCAAGTGCATGTGGGTACAGTATCTCTGCTCATAACTGCCCCACTTCTCAAACAACCCATTGCACAGAAAACTACCTTAAACCTTCAAAAAGCAAAAGTAGACTTGAACAAAGGGAAAGACATATCCTATTATTGATGAAGAAGACTCAATGTTATACATATGTCAGTTATTCCTAAGTTAACTTATAAAGAGCATGATTCTCACAGAGATTAAAGCATTCTTTTCCAGTCTGGAGTAAGAGAAGTTGATTAGAATATTCAAATGGAAAAATAAGCAGAAACAACTGAGAAAGTACTCAGGGAGGGAAAAGGAATAAGCATAGCACATCACATAGTATTCTAAAATCAGAATATAACATCTTTAAGAGGATTGTTCTGGCACATTAGTACATAAATACACTAAAAGAATCAAATAAGACTCCAGAAATAGACCCAATATTAATGCAAATTAAGCATATGAAAAAAATGGTATCTGAAACTGGGAGAAAAGATCTTTTGTTAATTAAGTGGAACAGGTACAAAGAAGAATCTATCAGAAAGGCAAATTTGTCCAAATATATTACATTGAATATCAGGATAAATTCCAAATGAATAGCAGATACAAAAAAACAACTCAAGCACTAGGGAAAAAATTAACAAATGCTTTTATAATACGGGAGTGCAGAAAAGATACCTAAATTTTGACTCAGAACCCAGAAGCAATAAGAGATTGATAAATCTGAAAAGATGTACACTTCATAAAATCTTTGCATAACAAAATATATAATAAGCAAAGTTTAATAAAGAAGGACAAATTAAAAAAGGTGTTTATAACTGAAAGACACTAGACAAAGGGCAACTCTTCATGCTCTTCTTAGACCACCTAAAAATAAAGAACACCAGCGAATCATTAGAAGAATGGGCTGAAAATAGGATACTGCGATAGGCATGTTGTGAAATGGCCCCAGATGAGTCCCATTTTCCTCACTTTTACGCCCTCGCTCTTCTTCCATTGAGCACAGGCGAGACCTAATGGCATGCCTCTGATAAATAGAAAACGGGAAAAGTTATGCAACGTGACTTCTGTGATTAGGTTATGTAAACCTATGGCTGCTATCTTGCTGGCACCGTCTGGCTCTCTCACTTACTTGCTCTGATGGAGCCAGCTGCCATCTTCCATGACGCTCGACAGAGAGGTCCATCTGCCCAGATACTGAATACTCTGGCCAACAGCTTGTGAGGAACTCAACAAATGAATCCTGCCGATGACAACGTAAGCACGCTATGGACTGGATCCTTCCTCCTGAGCCTTCAGATGAGACCACAGGCACAGCTGACATTTAAACTGGCGCTTTAAAAGAGACGGTGACACAGAGCAGACGTCTGCGCTACCTAGGCCATGGATCGGTACCTGATGGTGGCCTATCAGGTACAAGGCCAAGAGAGCTACGTTTCGTCTTATTTGCAGCTGCTCCCCAGCGCTGACATCACTCCCTCGGCTCTTCCTAAGTTCATTAGGCATCAGGTCCTCATGGGAGAACCAATCCCAGGTGTCATAATGTTTGGGGACTGCTGAAGTAAAAGATCCAGCTAAGCTGTGCCCAAACTACTGATCCACAGCGGCTGTGAGATAACAAATAAATGCCTGTTGCTTGAAGCCGCTAAACTTTGGAGCAATTGATTACTTGGCAGCACATAACATATCATGAAGTAAAAAAAAATAGCCTTGAAACATTTGAAAAAATGCTCAACAATCTAAGAAGGGAAATATACATTAAAATAACACCGAGATACAATCTCTGACTTATATCTTGAAGAAAATTTCAAAAGTTTTAAAGTGTATTTTTTCCTAACAAAGCACAGAAGTAGACATTCTCTTAGCTTGCTCAGGGGGATGCAAAATGATCATTCCTATAGAAGTAGCAGCAACACATATTTTAAAATGACAATGTCCTAGGAATCTAGACTGAAGATACTGGCAAAATATAAAACGATGTAGCACCATGGAATACCATATATGCATATGTACATACCAAGCTGGCTGAATAAACTAGGGTACATCCACACGATGAAATAGTATGGAGCCAAAAAATGTAGAAATATTTCTACACACTGATATAGAGTGATCTGCAGGAATTTGTCAAGTCAAAAAAGCAGGGTGCCAAATTACACACACACACACACACACACACACACACACACACACACACACACACAAACTATGATTGCATTCTGAAAGAGATGAAATAAATATGAACACACAAGCCTTACATTTGCAAAAGAAAACAAGGGGAGACAAAACCAAAATTAAAGTTACCTGAGATAAGCGAGAATCGAATCGAGATTAGAATAGAAATTTATTCAGACATTCTCTGAATAAAACTCATTCAAGAACTTTGACTTTGAAATTCTGTAAATAATTTCCTTAAAAATAGAAAACAAGGTGATATGAATAAGCTTTTCAAGTTGGTGATAGAACTATGCAACCAACATTAATGGTGGATGGTATTGCCATTATTCCATCAAAATCATTTAGAAAGTAGTATTTTGACTCCATATCCTTAATTCAATACATTTTAAAGACAAGCAGGGCTTAAATCTTCACTGTATTCAGTAGCATTATAGCTAATAATGATACTAGTAATATATAATAATAATTATATATATAATTTTAATATTATCTATAATAGAATAAGCAAATAAGTAGGCTAATGTTGGGTCTTCAGTGTGAAAGAAAGAAATGCGGCATCAAATTGCAGCCAAATAAAAATTGTCTAAGTAAGTTTGAACATAATTTTGTAACACATTAATTTTTTATGTCTTAAATATTCATATATCTTAGTTCGGTCCACTAAAATACCTACATATAATGGCAATACGGTAGAATGAAACCCAAATGTGGTTTCTAAGTACCATCACCCTGTCTAGGGCTCACTGCAAGAGTGACTTGGCTGAATGAATGTCTAGGCCCTGAAATATACAGGACACGACTAGGATACCTTGTTGAGATACAAAAACAGAAAGCCTCAGAGACTAATGGAGACTGTTAATGATTTTTTCCTTTGGGAATGAGTACATGTTCTCTAATTAGATAGTGGTGATAGCTGCACAACTATGTGGATGTACTAAAAACCAATTACTGGTACAAGATAGAGCTTGAACATTAGGGTATGTGAATGACACTTCAATAAAATGATTATTATCTAGCTAATAAAAAATTAATATGCATATTAATAATCTAACAGTAAATTTGATATACACATTTAGAGTAAAATAATAGTTTAGAAAAAATATAATATATATAACAATAATTCAAATTAAATAGCATGTATTTATTATTATTATTTTTGGTGAGACAACCTGCTCTTCTTAACTGGTCTCCCATCCAAGTACTAACCAGGCCGAACTCTGCTTAGCTTCCAAGATCAGAGGTTGGGCTTGTTCAGGTGACATGGCCACAGAACATGCTCTGTGGCCCCACTAAACTTTGATCCCAGGACCTTCTGTGTGTAAAGCAGATGTGATAACCACGGGACTATGGAACCCGGTACTAACATTGCATTAAAATTAAGTGTTTGGAATAACAAAACATACAGGCAAATGGGAACCACCAGCACTCCCTCTGTGAAGACCATGAGAATCCTGACCAACTTTGAGTCACCAGAAGCATCTCTCGCTTAATGGGGATGGCCAGAGAATTCATCAGCAAGAGAAGTGTTTCACTGAGTGGTGCAACTCTGGATTCCAGGAGGAATATGGCTAGTAGCAATGTATGCCGAACACGCAGTTACGATGTGGATTTTCAGTGGGAAAACCTTGATGATGTAGGATATAAATCTCAGAGGAATGGAAATCTATGAAAAAAAAAACTTACAAGATACAGAATGTAGCAAAGCATCGCTGGAAATCTCTTTTTAAAAAGCTGAATACAAATAAACGAGGATTTATTTTCAAAAATTCCAAGTTTGGAAAATGATACTCAAGCATCTATGCTTCTGGGAAACGTATTCCAGCATCACGTGAACAGGCATGAGTCATAAAAGAACTACAGGCTCTGATAAAAGAGTTAGAGCTATTTTCAAACATTCTGAAAAAAATGCTGAAGCTGCAATTGAGATGAAAACACTATCACGTTCTTGTTTGTCCCATCCATGGACTTCAGGCAAATGATAAGCCCTCAGAGGTAGAAGAAGCTCAAAAGGCAAGCACAAAATCAAACTCCCAGCCACAGACGGGCTAATGTCTCCACACTCTCAAGACAGCAAAGATGGCTGCTCAACACTACTGCGTTTAAAATTGACTTTGCTCCTGAGATGGTGCTTCTCCAGTAAAATCCTACCCTTTCCAACGATAATATGCTTTCTAGTCATTTTTCTTGAAAGGAAAATGACGTTAGTAATGATTTGATTTTATTAAAAATGTTTTTCTTAAAGTGTATGATCTATCATTCAATGCTGCTTAATCTAATGCTTTTAAGCAGGCTATATCTGTACTTATTAATATTCTAGGTAGGTTTTTGACTGGTAAAGTTAATTTTTTAAGGAAATGACCTAAGCTGACAAGTATGAGAAGAGGAGTTTCTAACATGTCTGTGAAACAAGAATTCAATTTTTGGAAATTGTCACTTATTTGGAAAATGAGATCCATGAATAGGTTTCAAGAGAGTAGTGAACCTGTGCAAAATTTGGTGTGTATGGGAATTATTCTAGGAGGAATTTCTGTGAGATTAAGAACCACCACTATACAAATTAATTAGGTCGAGGAAATAAATATGCTTTAACTTCAATATCAAACATTTGATGAACATAGTTAATTGTACTGCCGATAGGTCCTTTTATGTACCATTTTGTTTTTTCTTAAATATTTTTATAGAATATATTTTATTAAGTGTTCTTTGAGGTAAATAGTACACTGTCCTGAATAAAGGTGTTTTATCGTGAAATAATACCAATAGAATTATGTCAGAGAGCATGTGTGCCTGCGGCTCCATTGCCAAGGATGGGACAATTTGATCTTAAAAAAAAAAGCAAATCAATCGAGCGAAACACTTTGACTTCATAGAAACCCCAAAATGACTGTTAAAGAACATTTATGAATGAGACAATTAGGGAAGCTTAAGTATTGACTAGGTATTGGATAGCATTAGGAAATTATTGTTAACTTTCTCGGGTGTAACAGTGATGATGTGCTTGTTTTTAAAAGGTGTCCTATCTTTCAGAAATGCGTGTTGACGTATGCATGGATCAAATAATAAGTTCCAGGAGTTGCTACATAATTAATTCAAGGCTAGGAATGGTGAGAGTCAGTGAAGTTAGAGGTGACACATAATTATCCAGATATTGATAACTCTTGATGCTGAAGTAATTGCATCTGAAATTTTCCAAAATAAAAACATAAAAACAATCTCATGAATTCATACTCAAGAGTTGAGTTGATACTTTCAAAAGAGAGAAAGGGTAACCTAGATGGCAAAAACAATTTCTAAAACAATACATTGGTCCACACCAATGATCACCTAGGGCATTCTCCTTCACTCTAGAATCATCAAAGGACAATTACCATGTGCCACCTGGTATAATGAATTTCGGAACATGCACCGCCTTTGAAATACTCTTCCTCAAACAGCTGACCTAGAATCTAATCAAGCCTCAAGAAGTAACAAGTTTAAGAACAGCACAAGTCACTCACTTCCTTCAGCAAATCAAAATCATTTTTTACAAACAGGGCAAAATTGTGTGGCAGGGCAGTGCTTTAAATTAAGACTCGAGAGACACAGTGAGCACCTCAGGAGGAAAAACAAATAACTCTAGAATTACTTTTAAGAAATTTAACAATTATAAGTAGTTGATGAGAAGGAATAATTGTTAATTTTGAAAGGTATGATATGATGTATTATACCTTAAGAAATGCCCATTTATGTTAAGAGAGTAAAATTCAAATATACAGGGATGAAGTGACATGGTGTCTGGGGTTTGCTTTAGAATCCATTGGAGAAAGAAAAATAGGTTAGAAAGGAAGGAAGAAAGAGGAGATAAAGCTAATATGGCAGAATCTTGATAACTGTGGAGTCTGGTAATAGCTGTCGGAGGCAGGATTTCTTATACTATTCTCTCTACTTTTGCACATAATTTAAAATTGTACATTATGGAAAGATATTGTTACCGTGCTATAGGAAACACAATTGATTGTTTTAGAAGTTTAAGAGCGAGATGTAAAACTTTCAGACACTCTTAGTTCCATCCACTAGGTTTATCTTATTGCTTAAGTAATAGTTAGAATCAAGAGCTAGTAAGACCACCTGGCAGGGGCAAGATCCTCCTTTAAAAAATGAAAGTTCCTTAATTCAATCAATGCACATATTTGGACAGAGAAGATAAAAGGAAACTGGTTGGGCAACTCTCTACTCAAAACTACCTTTGCCATGGTCTTCAATCCTTGAAAAGATTTCATAGAGCACACTAATACTAGATCCCAGACACGCCGGGTAGTCTTGGGTAGGCAAAACCAACACAAGTGGAATTTCATATTTCCCAAATTTTGGGATGTACTTTATTGCATTGGGTGGGGGGGGTGTCTCGAAACAGAGAAAATACATCCCAAATGACAATGGAAAGTCACTGGCCAGACCGGCCACAAGAAAGGCAATGCCTACTTCCAGTGTATCTGGATTGAAAGCCACAGAGAAAGAAGTTGTGAAGGATATACCCTCTTCGTTCATCATGTCCCAGTAATCCCAGATGGCAGCAATGGAGATAAAAATACTGGCCACTACGTTCATATATTCTGAAATGGTAATTAGGTCGTATGTGGGACACGTATGAAAATCTGTCACGTATACATTCCTTAATGCACACACCACCATAGCTTTTCCCAGGAGCTCTAGGATGCTGGCAGCCAGTAGGATGTGCTGAGAAAAACAAATATCAAGCGGGAGGTAGGTATCCCAGTTGGCGTAACGGTGGTAAGATGTGACTGTGTTGAAGAAACCATTGAGGTGGAAAATGCACACTTTCCACACTCCCACACGGGCTAGACCATGAAAGGCGTGCACCAGGTCGTCCATGTTCCACATCCGCCACACATGAAGCTTATGCACATGGTGGTGAGGATGCAGGCTACCGTGGCCACGACGAAACCTCCCAATTGGCAATCAGCATTATCGTCAGGTGAAAACATGGTGACCACGTGGTGAAAGAAACTGCAAACAAATACAAGGCAATATGAAGGAGGGACCCTCAGGCCTGGAAATGCTCTCCATGGGTAAGTGGTGCTCCATCAGAGAATGGAGGTCTGTGACCCACATGTTCTGCTGACAGGCTCTCACAGACCCCAGGATGGGAGCATGAACTCTGTCTCTAAAGCTAAGTGGTCCTTCGCTGTAGGCAAAGCCACTTTAGAGAAGTCATTCTGTCCTCCACTTAAATCATCAGATTCTTCAAAACAGTTTTGTATCCCATCCCCAGTCATGTTGCAGAAAAGCCAAATGCAAGAACATACAGTGATGTATATCTGCCAGGGCAAGGGGCTTCCTTAACCAGGGACAATGGGGGTGTGGTGGAGGCAGTTTGCAGAAGAGTAGGGATGTGAGCTGGTCGCATGGAAGAGTGAGGGCTGAAGAGAAAGCAGTGGTGTAAATTACAATGTCTACTCTGAAAGCTACACTGAGAGATGTATTTCCAGCCCAGTGCTGATGACCTCTTGAATCAAAACTTTTTTATATAAAATCCTAGCATCTCTGGAACCTGGGCCATGTGGTCATGATCTGCATGACACTATTCTCACTCTCATATAACTCTTACAGAACTCAATGACCCAAGATAGGAGGTGAAATTTAAGTTGGAGACATGTACACCTTTCTTCTTGGCTCCAGAGACATGTTTCTCGCCCTCGTTCTGGGGTTACTCGCTCAGAAACTTGATATCTCCTTTACACACAGGCCCACTGGCCTCTTCTCTGCAATGGGACCTAGAAGGATGCTGTGTGAAAGTCTCAGTTAAGTCATACGGGTCACTTAAGTACATTTGCACACTACATATGTGCTTCTCTATGATTTTAAACCCTTTAAAAATGTTTTTGGAATAACGAGGCCATTGTGAAATGGAACCATGTAGGAAGTGTAGCTGTTTTATTGGTTATCTACTGTATGGTAAAAGCAAAGTCCACTTAAGAGAATTCTAAAGAAAAGAAGCTATTTCTCTAAAGTGACTCAAGTGCATCTTCCCCATTCTTTCCTGGGCACACTTTTCCCATTGATGTGTGTCTTTTGTAAAATAGCTTTCTTGAGACATAATCTACACACAATAAAATTCTCTATTTAAAAATGAACAATTTGGTGGATATCTGTATAGTCAAAAATTATGTAACCATCACCTTTAATTTCAGAATAGTTTAATCAGAGAGAGAGAGAGAGAGAGAGAGAGAGAGAGAGAGAGAGAGAGAGAGAGAAGTAAGGAAGGAAGGAAGGAAGGAAGGAAGGAAGGAAGGAAGGAAGGGAGGAAGGAAAGAAAGAAAAAAAAAAGAAAGAAAGAAAGAAAGAAAGAAAGAAAGAAAGAAAGAAAGAAAGAAAGAAAGAAAGAAAGAAAGAAAAAAGAAAGAAAGAAGGCAATGATGTACCTATCAGCAGTCAATCCCCAGTCTCTCCTGGCCCCAGTTCTGGGCAACCTCCAATATGTCTCCACAGATTTGACTATTGTGGATATTTCATACAAATAGAAACATACAATTGGTGGCCCTTGATTCTGGCTCTTAACTGAGCACAATGTTTTTCATGTTTACTCATACATGTATCAGTCCTTCCTTCCTTTTCATGACCCAGTAATGAAAAGACCTACCATCCACCCCAGCAATAGTACGCTAAGACATCTACACATGAGAAATGAAACTTGGCAATAGTGTGCAAGTGCATGTGGGTACAGTATCTCTGCTCATAACTGCCCCACTTCTCAAACAACCCATTGCACAGAAAACTACCTTAAACCTTCAAAAAGCAAAAGTAGACTTGAACAAAGGGAAAGACATATCCTATTATTGATGAAGAAGACTCAATGTTATACATATGTCAGTTATTCCTAAGTTAACTTATAAAGAGCATGATTCTCACAGAGATTAAAGCATTCTTTTCCAGTCTGGAGTAAGAGAAGTTGATTAGAATATTCAAATGGAAAAATAAGCAGAAACAACTGAGAAAGTACTCAGGGAGGGAAAAGGAATAAGCATAGCACATCACATAGTATTCTAAAATCAGAATATAACATCTTTAAGAGGATTGTTCTGGCACATTAGTACATAAATACACTAAAAGAATCAAATAAGACTCCAGAAATAGACCCAATATTAATGCAAATTAAGCATATGAAAAAAATGGTATCTGAAACTGGGAGAAAAGATCTTTTGTTAATTAAGTGGAACAGGTACAAAGAAGAATCTATCAGAAAGGCAAATTTGTCCAAATATATTACATTGAATATCAGGATAAATTCCAAATGAATAGCAGATACAAAAAAACAACTCAAGCACTAGGGAAAAAATTAACAAATGCTTTTATAATACGGGAGTGCAGAAAAGATACCTAAATTTTGACTCAGAACCCAGAAGCAATAAGAGATTGATAAATCTGAAAAGATGTACACTTCATAAAATCTTTGCATAACAAAATATATAATAAGCAAAGTTTAATAAAGAAGGACAAATTAAAAAAGGTGTTTATAACTGAAAGACACTAGACAAAGGGCAACTCTTCATGCTCTTCTAAGACCACCTAAAAATAAAGAACGCCAGTGAATCATTAGAAGAATGGGCTGAAAATAGGAAACTGCGATAGGCATGTTGCGAAATGGCTCCAGATGAGTCCCATTTTCCTCACTTTTACGCCCTCGCTCTTCTTCCAATGAGCACAGGCGAGACCTAATGGCATGCCTCTGATAAATAGAAAACGGGAAAAGTTATGCAACGTGACTTCTGTGATTAGGTTATGTAAACCTATGGCTGCTATCTTGCTGGCACCGTCTGGCTCTCTCACTTACTTGCTCTGATGGAGCCAGCTGCCATCTTCCATGACGCTCGACAGAGAGGTCCATCTGCCCAGATACTGAATACTCTGGCCAACAGCTTGTGAGGAACTCAGGAAATGAATGCTGCCGATGACAACGTAAGCACGCTATGAACTGGATTCTTCACCTGAGCCTTCAGATGAGACCACAGGCACAGCTGACATTTAAACTGGCGCTTTAAAAGAGACGGTGACACAGAGCAGACGTCTGCGCTACCTAGGCCATGGATCGGTACCTGATAGTGGCCTATCAGGTACAAGGCCAAGAGAGCTAAGTTTCGTCTTATTTGCAGCTGCTCCCCAGCGCTGACATCACTCCCTCGCCTCTTCCTAAGTTCATTAGGCATCAGGTCCTCATGGGAGAACCAATCCCAGGTGTCATAATGTTTGGGGACTGCTGAAGTAAAAGATCCAGCTAAGCTGTGCCCAAACTACTGATCCACAGCGGCTGTGAGATAACAAATAAATGCCTGTTGCTTGAAGCCGCTAAACTTTGGAGCAATTGATTACTTGGCAGCACATAACATATCATGAAGTAAAAAAAAAAAATAGCCTTGAAACATTTGAAAAAATGCTCAACAATCTAAGAAGGGAAATATACATTAAAATGACACCGAGATACAATCTCTGACTTATATCTTGAAGAAAATTTCAAAAGTTTTAAAGTGTATTTTTTCCTAACAAAGCACAGAAGTAGACATTCTCTTAGCTTGCTCAGGGGGATGCAAAATGATCATTCCTATAGAAGTAGCAGCAACACATATTTTAAAATGACAATGTCCTAGGAATCTAGACTGAAGATACTGGCAAAATATAAAACGATGTAGCACCATGGAATACCATATATGCATATGTACATACCAAGCTGGCTGAATAAACTAGGGTACATCCACACGATGAAATAGTATGGAGCCAAAAAATGTAGAAATATTTCTACACACTGATATAGAGTGATCTGCAGGAATTTGTCAAGTCAAAAAAGCAGGGTGCCAAATTACACACACACACACACACACACACACACACACACACACACACACACACACACACAAACTATGATTGCATTCTGAAAGAGATGAAATAAATATGAACACACAAGCCTTACATTTGCAAAAGAAAACAAGGGGAGACAAAACCAAAATTAAAGTTACCTGAGATAAGCGAGAATCGAATCGAGATTAGAATAGAAATTTATTCAGACATTCTCTGAATAAAACTCATTCAAGAACTTTGACTTTGAAATTCTGTAAATAATTTCCTTAAAAATAGAAAACAAGGTGATATGAATAAGCTTTTCAAGTTGGTGATAGAACTATGCAACCAACATTAATGGTGGATGGTATTGCCATTATTCCATCAAAATCATTTAGAAAGTAGTATTTTGACTCCATATCCTTAATTCAATACATTTTAAAGACAAGCAGGGCTTAAATCTTCACTGTATTCAGTAGCATTATAGCTAATAATGATACTAGTAATATATAATAATAATTATATATATAATTTTAATATTATCTATAATAGAATAAGCAAATAAGTAGGCTAATGTTGGGTCTTCAGTGTGAAAGAAAGAAATGCGGCATCAAATTGCAGCCAAATAAAATTGTCTAAGTAAGTTTGAACATAATTTTGTAACACATTAATTTTTTATGTCTTAAATATTCATATATCTTAGTTCGGTCCACTAAAATACCTACATATAATGGCAATACGGTAGAATGAAACCCAAATGTGGTTTCTAAGTACCATCACCCTGTCTAGGGCTCACTGCAAGAGTGACTTGGCTGAATGAATGTCTAGGCCCTGAAATATACAGGACACGACTAGGATACCTTGTTGAGATACAAAAACAGAAAGCCTCAGAGACTAATGGAGACTGTTAATGATTTTTTTCCTTTGGGAATGATTACATGTTCTCTAATTAGATAGTGGTGATAGCTGCACAACTATGTGGATGTACTAAAAACCAATTACTGGTACAAGATAGAGCTTGAACATTAGGGTATGTGAATGACACTTCAATAAAATGATTATTATCTAGCTAATAAAAAATTAATATGCATATTAATAATCTAACAGTAAATTTGATATACACATTTAGAGTAAAATAATAGTTTAGAAAAAATATAATATATATAACAATAATTCAAATTAAATAGCATGTATTTATTATTATTTTTGGTGAGACAACCTGCTCTTCTTAACTGGTCTCCCATCCAAGTACTAACCAGGCCGAACTCTGCTTAGCTTCCAAGATCAGAGGTTGGGCTTGTTCAGGGTGACATGGCCACAGAACATGCTCTGTGGCCCCACTAGGCTTTGATCCCAGGACCTTCTGTGTGTAAAGCAGATGTGATAACCACTGGACTATGGAACCCTGTACTAAAATTGCATTAAAATTAAGTGTTTGGAATAACAAAACATACAGGCAAATGGGAACCACCAGCACTCCCTCTGTGAAGACCATGAGAATCCTGACCAACTTTGAGTCACCAGAAGCATCTCTCGCTTAATGGGGATGGCCAGAGAATTCATCAGCAAGAGAAGTGTTTCACTGAGTGGTGCAACTCTGGATTCCAGGAGGAATATGGCTAGTAGCAATGTATGCCGAACACGCAGTTACGATGCGGATTTTCAGTGGGGAAAACCTTGATGATGTAGGATATAAATCTCAGAGGAATGGAAATCTATGAAAAAAAAAAAACTTACAAGATACAGAATGTATCTAAGCATCGCTGGAAATCTCTTTTTAAAAAGCTGAATACAAATAAACGAGGATTTATTTTCAAAAATTCCAAGTTTGGAAAATGATACTCAAGCATCTATGCTTCTGGGAAACGTATTCCAGCATCACGTGAACAGGCATGAGTCATAAAAGAACTACAGGCTCTGATAAAAGAGTTAGAGCTATTTTCAAACATTCTGAAAAAAATGCTGAAGCTGCAATTGAGATGAAAACACTATCATGTTCTTGTTTGTCCCATCCATGGACTTCAGGCAAATGATAAGCCCTCAGAGGTAGAAGAAGCTCAAAATGCAAGCACAAAATCAAACTCCCAGCCACAGACGGGCTAATGTCTCCACACTCTCAAGACAGCAAAGATGGCTGCTCAACACTACTGCGTTTAAAATTGACTTTGCTCCTGAGATGGTGCTTCTCCAGTAAAATCCTACCCTTTCCAACGATAATATGCTTTCTAGTCATTTTTCTTGAAAGGAAAATGACGTTAGTAATGATTTGATTTTATTAAAAATGTTTTTCTTAAAGTGTATGATCTATCATTCAATGCTGCTTAATCTAATGCTTTTAAGCAGGCTATATCTGTACTTATTAATATTCTAGGTAGGTTTTTGACTGGTAAAGTTAATTTTTTAAGGAAATGACCTAAGCTGACAATGATGAGAAAGAGGAGTTTCTAACATGTCTGTGAAACAAGAATTCAATTTTTGGAAATTGTCACTTATTTGGAAAATGAGATCCATGAATAGGTTTCAACAGAGTAGTGAACCTGTGCAACATTTGGTGTGTATGGGAATTATTCTAGGAGGAATTTCTGTGAGATTAAGAACCACCACTATACAAATTAATTAGGTCGAGGAAATAAATATGCTTTAACTTCAATATCAAACATTTGATGAACATAGTTAATTGTACTGCCGATAGGTCCTTTTATGTACCATTTTGTTTTTTTCTTAAATATTTTTATAGAATATATTTTATTAAGTGTTCTTTGAGGTAAATAGTACACTGTCCTGAATAAAGGTGTTTTATCGTGAAATAATACCAATAGAATTATGTCAGAGAGCATGTGTGCCTGTGGCTCCATTGCCAAGGATGGGACAATTTGATCTTAAAAAAAAAGCAAATCAATCGAGCGAAACACTTTGACTTCATAGAAACCCCAAAATGACTGTTAAAGAACATTTATGAATGAGACAATTAGGGAAGCTTAAGTATTGACTAGGTATTGGATAGCATTAGGAAATTATTGTTAACTTTCTCGGGTGTAACAGTGATGATGTGCTTGTTTTTAAAAAGGTGTCCTATCTTTCAGAAATGCGTGTTGACGTATGCATGGATCAAATAATATGTTCCAGGGAGTTGCTACATAATTAATTCAAGGCTGGGAATGGTGAGAGTCAGTGAAGTTAGAGATGACACATAATTATCCAGATATTGATAACTCTTGATGCTGAAGTAATTGCATCTGAAATTTTCCAAAATAAAAACATAAAAACAATCTCATGAATTCATACTCAAGGGTTGAGTTGATACTTTCAAAAGAGAGAAAGGGTAACCTAGATGGCAAAAACAATTTCTAAAACAATACATTGGTCCACACCAATGATCACCTAGGGCATTCTCCTTCACTCTAGAATCATCAAAGGACAATTACCATATGCCACCTGGTATAATGAATTTCGGAACATGCACCGCCTTTGAAATACTCTTCCTCAAACAGCTGACCTAGAATCTAATCAAGCCTCAAGAAGTAACAAGTTTAAGAACAGCACAAGTCACTCACTTCCTTCAGCAAATCAAAATCATTTTTTACAAACAGGGCAAAATTGTTGGCAGGGCAGTGCTTTAAATTAAGACTCGAGAGACACAGTGAGCACCTCAGGAGGAAAAACAAATAACTCTAGAATTACTTTTAAGAAATTTAACAATTATAAGTAGTTGATGAGAAGGAATAATTGTTAATTTTGAAAGGTATGATATGATGTATTATACCTTAAGAAATGCCCATTTATGTTAAGAGAGTAAAATTCAAATATACAGGGATGAAGTGACATGGTGTCTGGGGTTTGCTTTAGAATCCATTGGAGAAAGAAAAATAGGTTAGAAAGGAAGGAAGAAAGAGGAGATAAAGCTAATATGGCAGAATCTTGATAACTGTGGAGTCTGGTAATAGCTGTCGGAGGCAGGATTTCTTATACTATTCTCTCTACTTTTGCACATTTTAAAAAATTGTACATTATGGAAAGATATTGTTACCGTGCTATAGGAAACACAATTGATTGTTTTAGAAGTTTAAGAGCGAGATGTAAAACTTTCAGACACTCTTAGTTCCATCCACTAGGTTTATCTTATTGCTTAAGTAATAGTTAGAATCAAGAGCTAGTAAGACCACCTGGCAGGGGGGCAAGATCCTCCTTTAAAAAATGAAAGTTCCTTAATTCAATCAATGCACATATTTGGACAGAGAAGATAAAAGGAAACTGGTTGGGCAACTCTCTACTCAAAACTACCTTTGCCATGGTCTTCAATCCTTGAAAAGATTTCATAGAGCACACTAATACTAGGTCCCAGACACGCCGGGTAGTCTTGGGTAGGCAAAACCAACACAAGTGGAATTTCATATTTCCCAAATTTTGGGATGTACTTTATTGCATTGGGTGGGGGGGTGTCTCGAAACAGAGAAAATACATCCCAAATGACAATGGAAAGTCACTGGCCAGACCGGCCACAAGAAAGGCAATGCCTACTTCCAGTGTATCTGGATTGAAAGCCACAGAGAAAGAAGTTGGGAAAGATATACCCTCTTCGTTCATCATGTCCCAGTAATCCCAGATGGCAGCAATGGAGATAAAAATACTGGCCACTACGTTCATATATTCTGAAATGGTAATTAGGTCGTATGTGGGACACGTATGAAAATCTGTCACGTATACATTCCTTAATGCACACACCACCATAGCTTTTCCCAGGAGCTCTAGGATGCTGGCAGCCAGTAGGATGTGCTGAGAAAAACAAATATCAAGCGGGAGGTAGGTATCCCAGTTGGCGTAACGGTGGTAAGATGTGACTGTGTTGAAGAAACCATTGAGGTGGAAAATGCACACTTTCCACACTCCCACACGGGCTAGACCATAAAAGGCGTGCGCCAGGTCGTCCATGTTCCACATCCGCCACACCGCGAAGCTTATGCACATGGTGGTGAGGATGCAGGCTACCGTGGCCACGACGAAACCTCCCAATTGGCAATCAGCATTATCGTCAGGTGAAAACATGGTGACCACGTGGTGAAAGAAACTGCAAACAAATACAAGGCAATATGAAGGAGGGACCCTCAGGCCTGGAAATGCTCTCCATGGGTAAGTGGTGCTCCATCAGAGAATGGAGGTCTGTGACCCACATGTTCTGCTGACAGGCTCTCACAGACCCCAGGATGGGAGCATGAACTCTGTCTCTAAAGCTAAGTGGTCCTTCGCTGTAGGGAAAGCCACTTTAGGGAAGTCACTCTGTCCTCAACTTAAAGCATCAGATTCTTCAAAACAATTTTGTATCCCATCTTACAGTGATGTATATCTGCCAGGGCAAGGGGCTTCCTGACCCAGAAACAATGGGGGTGTGGTGGAGGCAGTTTGCAGGGGAATAGGGTTGTGAGCTGTTCCCATGGAAGAGTGAGGTGCTGAAGAGAAAGCAGTGGTATCAATTACAATGTCTACTCTGAAAGCTACACTGCGAGCTGTATTTCCAGCCCATCGCTGATGACCTGTTGAATCAAAACTTCTTTATATAAAATCCTAGCATCTCTTGAAGCCGGGCCACATGGCCATGATCTGCATGGCACTATTCTCACTCTCACATAACTCTTACAGAACTCAATGACCCAAGATAGGGGGTGGAATTGAAGTTGGAGACATGTACAGCTTTGTTCTTGTCTCCAGAGACATGTTTCTAGCCCCCGTTCTGGGGTTACTGGCTCTGAAACTTGATATCTCCTTTACACACAGGCCCACTGGCCTCTTCTCTGCAATGGGACCTAGAAGGATGCTGTGTGAAAGTCTCAGTTAAGTTATATGGGTCACTTATGTACATTTACACACTACATATGTGCTTCTCTATGATTTTAAACCCTTTAAAAATGTTTTTGGAATAACGATGCCATTGTGAAACGGAACCATGTAGGAAGTGTAGCTGTTTTATTGGTTATCTACTGTATGGTAAAAGCAAAGTCCACTTAAGAGAATTCTAAAGAAAAGAAGCTATTTCTCTAAAGTGACTCAAGTGCATCTTCCCCATTCCTTTCTGGGCACACTTTTTCCACTGATGTGTGTCTTTTGTAAAATAGCTTTCTTGAGACATAATCTACACACAATGAAATTTTCTATTTAAAAATGAACAATTTGATGTATTTTTGTATATTCAAAAAATTATGTAACCATCACCATTAATTCCAGAATTGTTTAGTCAGAGAGAGAGAGAGAGAGAGAGAGAGAGAGAGAGAGAGAGAGAGAGAGAGAGAAGGAAGGAAGGAAGGAAAGATGGAAGGCAGGAAGGCAGGAAGGAAGGAAGGAAGAAGGAAGAAGGAAGAAGGAAGGGAAGAAAGAAGAAATGAAGGAAGGAAGGAAGAAAGAAAGGAAAAAAGGAATGAAATAAAAGAAAGAAAGAAAGAAAGAAAGAAAGAAAGAAAGAAAGAAAGAAAGAAAGAAAGAAAGAAAGAAAGAAAGAAAAAGAGAAAGAAAGAAAGAAAAAGAGAAAGAAAGAAAGAAAGCAATGATGTACCTATCAGCAGTCAATCCCCAGTCTCTTTTGGCCCCAGTTCTGGGCAACCTCCAATATGTCCCCACAGATTTGACTATTGTGGATATTTCATAAAAATAGAAACATACAATTTGTGGCCTTTGATTCTGGCTCTTAACTGAGCACAATGTTTTTCATGTTTACTCATACATGTATCAATACTTCATTCCTTTTTATAACCCAGTAATATTGCACCATATAGGTATAGCACCATTTGTTTATGCACCTAGCAAATGATGGGCAATTAAACTGTTTTCACTTCATGTTCACAGCAGCATCATTCGTGCATAAGTCTCTGGGTGGAGGTATATTTTCATTTCTCTTGGGTATGTATCCAGGAGTGGAATGCTGGGTCACAAGGTAACTCAATCTGTAACATTTTGAGCCCCAGCTAATGTTTTCCAAAGTGGTGGCTTCAAATCACAGCGGAGCACTACCCAACCACCTCCTCAAACAACACACCCAAGGGGCAAACTTTGCGGGCAGCAAAGCCCTTCTAAAACAAATCCTGTTCTGTAGGGTCAGTCGCTGCACAGCAATTCCTCCACTGCAGTCACAGCCAATCAGTCTGAGGGTCAATCCCTCCCAGTGATGTGCAAACAGCAACCATGGCTCAACTGCAACAGGAGGGCACACACAACCCAGGAAAAGACAAACCTAGAGCACCTGGTTCAGGTAAGCAGGGAGATGGTGCTACTGCGCCCCACTGGTCATATACTACATAAGGTCACTCCAATAAGACTGAGAGACAGAACAGCCCTACCTAATACACAAAAACAAACACGGAAAGGTAGCCCAAATGGAAAGACAGTAAAACATGTCCCAAAGAAGAACAGAGCAAAGCTCCAGAAACAGAACTAAACACAATGGAAGCAAGCAATCTACCAGATGCAGAGTTCAAACCACTGCTTATAAGGATGCTCCATGACCTCAGTGAGAACAACTACAAAGAGATAGGAAACATAAAAATGGAGATTAAAAAAAAAACAAAAAAGGACCAGTCAGAAATGAAAAAAACTGTAACTGAAATAAAGAATACCTTAAGGGGAATTGACAGTAGATTAGACAAAGCAGAGGATCGAATCGGCAATTTGAAAGATGAGGTAGCAAAAAACACCCAAGCTAAACATCACAAAGAAAGAAGCATCCAACAACAACAAAAAAAATGAGGATATTTTAAGGGGCCTAAGGACAACATTAGATGTAACAATATGCACCTCATAGGCACCGGGAGGAGCAGAGAGAGCAAGGAATTCAAAAACTATTTGATGAAACAATGATGGAAAACTTTTCTCACCTGGCAAAAGAATCACCAAGAGGTGCACAGTGACAAACAGGATGAACCCAAAGAGGCCCACATCATGACGCATCTTAATTAAAATGCCAAAGGCTAAAGACAAGGAGATAATCTTAAGACTAGCAGCAGAAAAACAGTTATTTGCCTACAAGAGAGCTCCCATAGTAGGCTACTTTTCCAAAAGAAACTTCGTAGGCCAGAAGACATTGGCACCTAATAATCAACATGATGAAAAGAGACTACCTACAACCAAGATTATTCTGTCCAGCAAATCTATCATTTAGAATCAAGGGGCAGAGAAGAGCTTCCCAGACAAGAAAAAGCAAAAGGCGTTCATCAACTCCAAACCAAGAGCAACTTTTTTAAGAAGAAAAGAAAATATATATATATAAATAATAAAATGGCAATTTATGCTTATCTGTTAAGAATTCCTTGACAGGTACATGGGTTAAATGCTGCAATCAAAAGACATAAGGCGGCTGAAGAGATAAGAAAACAAGACCTTTACATGTGCTGCCCTCACACACCTTTAGAAAAGACTCACTTTACATCAAAAGAAACACACAGACTGAAAATACAGGGATGGAAAAGTAGATTTCATGTACATGAAAATAAAAAAAAAAAGAGCTGGGTTAGTGGCATTTCTACTTGACAAAATGGATTTAAACCAAGACTCTAACAGGAGACAAAAAAGGAACCATAACCTCACTACTGGGTATTTACCCAAAGAAACCCAAACCACTACTTTGAAGGAATGTGTGCATCCACATAGTCATTGCAGCATTATTTCCAGTGCTCAAGATATGGAGGCAGCCAGGATGAAGAAATAAAGGGTCAATCATGAAGGAACCAAGAGGTGGCACATATATACAATGGAATATAACTCAGGTAGAAAATGGAATGAAATCTTTCCACCTGCAACAACATGGGTGGACCTGAAGTGTATCGTGCTGAGTGGAGTATGTCAAGGAAAGACAAATGCCATATGATTTCGCTTACATGTGACATCTAAAGGACAAAACAGAAACAAACTCATATATACAGAAAACATTTTGATCGTTATGAGATGGGAGGAGTTTTGGGGATGGGGGAAAAAAGGACAAAGTTAAGAATTACAAACTGGTAGCTTCACACCATATGTATCAGATGGGTACTTAATTTATGGGGTGATAAATCTAGTGTAAGTTTTATAAATGTCTAATTACATTGTTGTTCACCTGAGATATTTTATGCCAAGCGTATCTTTAAAAATATAAAATTTAAAAAAGAAATATGAAAAGAGAAAATAACATCTAAGTGTTATTACAAAAAGAGTAAAAAAAACCTTTAAATTTAAACTTAGAATTACCCCAAGACTCAGCAATCCCACTTTTAGACATACACCCAAAAGAAGAGAAAGCAAGGACTGAAACAATTATTTGCACTGTAGTGTACATAACAGCATGTTCACAACAGCCAAGAGATGGACACAATACAAATGTCCATCATGAATGGATGGGTAGACAAAATGTGGCATATAAGCACAAGTAATGATTAACTTGTTTATGCAAGTAACATGTCAAAGTAACTGAGATCTGAACAGCAGTGTTTAACTTCAAACCAAAGCCTATTTGTGTTAGGTGTGCATCTGCTCCATTCCAGGGCAAGCACAGAAGAATAATTCATGAATATGGAGTAAGACCTCAAATTCACATGTGTTTCTTAAATTTTCGTAGATATTATATCACCCTCAATCTTAAAAATTAATCTGTGCCCATAATAGAAAATTGACAATCCCCAGAAAGGTACAAGGAAAGAAAAGTACATCCATTAGCTGACTTTACCAGAGAGTCAGGATTGTGAGATCCTGAGCAAGGGATGTAGAAAGGGCAGGGCGCATGGGATACTTCTGACTAAAGTCTACAATCTCATTTTGGGGTGCTAACCTTGAAATTGGTTTTCATGTTTGAAACTAGCTTACTTGAACTAGCATGAAGTTTTTTTTTCGTAAGCAAAAAAACAAATAAAATACTAGTAATATGACCATGTTTAGATAGGTGGGAAGCTTCAAGTTTTGGCTCTCATTTTTTATTTCATTTCCTTCTTTGTTATCTCTTTCTACTTATTTTTTTTGTTATTTGTTCAGCTTTATTAAAAATATTTTAATGAACACCTTTGTTACTATGTAATATATCTATATATCTGTATATCTCTCTATCCAAGTGAAATTAGATACATATTTCTACTGGGCAAATACCTCACAGGGCACTCCATAAGGGCTCTATAATTTCTATATCCAATAAATATTGTCCACCTGTCCTTTCAAAGGTGTACCACTTCACTTGTTTATAACAAAGTATGAAGACACATCCCCATCCAGTATGCAACCCTACACAATAGTAGGTGTCAGAACTCAGTTTGTTTTTACTCTGAGCAACATGGAGGGTAGGAAGTGGTAGGGAATGTCTGACTTTGTTTTCCTTGATTTTCAGTAAGGTCCAACATCTTCCTGTTGGTTAGTAAATTGTTTCTTTCTACCACCCCATTGAAATCCAAAAGTACTCCTGAAATCTTAAACATTTCATTTTCAAGTTTTGATGATGAGCTCTGCCAAATTTGTTTAAAGGAGACCTTGCTCATGCAGTTACCAATATTCATCTTAATAGTAATTTCATGATTCTATACATATGTTTTTAATCTTTTGGGTTTGCTTTGGATTCGTTTGGGTGACAATAATTTTATTTCATTAAAATTTGTTCTCATTTCCTTTTCCTGTGCAACGAATTGTAACGATATCCTAGGCCACAAAATAGCTAACATTTTTCCTTCATTGTCTGGAGGCTGATCATGTCCATAAAGAAATATCACACAGCCGACCAAATGTATAGGCAGGAGAAAAATGTGGCCTAAAGAGGCCTGGAGTGGGACAAGTAGAAGAAGGGGTGGGGCCATGGACACAGATGCTTCCAGTCATAAGAGACATTCACATGCCTGGTTGCCCTGACCCTGTCCCAGACTGCTGGTTCCCGCTTTCCCAAGGGGCTTGAAACACCCTCTGCCCGGAGACCTCGTAGACCCGGCAAAGTAGTGGGGACCCTCTCTGGGCATCTTCCACTGACAGATTACTTCGGGACGACCAGAGCCAAACTGAACCCACAGGCTCGCCTCAACTGGCTGCCCCCGTCACCGGACGCCTGGGACCGTGTGGTCCTCACGCTGACCTGTTCCCGATCCTGGGGAGGGCACACGGGGGCTCGGTCACTAAGAGTCCACGATCCTGGGCTTCTCTACCTCACGCTGGGGACCCTCGGGCCCGTCCGACGCTCTCAGCCGAGCTGTCCCTCCCGGCGAGGGACGTTTAAAGTCGTCCACGGCCTCTGAGCCTCACGAGCCCGCCGCACCCTGGCTTCGTACCCAGCCACAGTGTCTCCAGGCGTCTCCCACTGTCTGCTGGGACCCAGATACACACCGAGAAACCCGGCGTCAGCTCACAGCTGACCGAATAAAGGGGTCCTACGAAGCAGGTCT
The DNA here is from genome assembly GCA_030015415.1 of Cynopterus sphinx. Lineage (NCBI taxonomy): Eukaryota > Metazoa > Chordata > Mammalia > Chiroptera > Pteropodidae > Cynopterus > Cynopterus sphinx. The sequence continues at coordinate 156,250 of JAKZJJ010000059.1, read as the reverse complement.
CCATGGTGACGCGCATAGAGCAGCAGGAGGCCATTTTCCGTCACGGGATCCAATGACATACGACCCCGACGGACACGTCACACGCCCACCGCCCAGCACGCTATGTGCTCCACGCATCTTCGCGTCTCTCATCGAATCCACAGTTAAGCCAAGCCCGCGCGGCGCATCCCTCACAATTTGGTTCGTTCCCCGGCCTTGCATGCTTCTACATCCCACCTCCCTTGCAGGCCCATGGCCCCGACACGCCGTCCGCACGGGCGCTGCTCGCCACTGACGCCCCGTCGCCCTGCCCGGTCGCCCACGCGTTCCGACATCTCGGCTCCTGCGACACCGCCTCCACGCTCCCAGGAGTCATTTAAACTCTGGGCCAACCATCACCCGGTGCAGGGGCTCCATCACTGCCATGAAAGCAGGGGCCACTGACCGATTCCTACCCGTATGCTGGCACGGGGTCCCAGCACACTCCGCCACAGACCCAAGAGCTCATCGCACACTTCGGGAGCGACCCAGGTGCCATTTGGCCACAAGACTCAGAACTCATAAGCCACAGCGGCACAATTGGAAGCCAAAACTTTCCTACTCCATATGGAGCCATTCTTGGCGGAGTGACCGGTCCACAGCACCCGTCACACCTGAGCCGGTTGGCAGGCACAGCTGTTACCTGTTGCAAGCAACTCACACGGGCCCGGGACCACAAATTCCGACAAGTCCTGTGCTCCCCTGCTCACAACTACACCTAGCATGCAAGCTAACTGCTACATGCCGGAACCAGAGAACCAAACGCGTTCCGATCAGCAAGAATAAACCGTCCATACTACCATTCTTGCAATTTCTCACTTTGTGAAGTTCAATTGTTTCTTCTCAAGAACAAGGAAAAAAGGGGGTAAATAGAAGGAAAAAAAGAAAGAAGAGAAGGAGAAGCAGGAGAAGTAGGAGAAGAAGAAGCAGGAGGAGGAGGAGGAGGAAAAAGGAGGAGCAAGAGCAGGAGCAGAAGGAGGAGGAGGAGAAGCAGGAGGAGGAGGAGGAGGAGGAGGAGGAGGAAGAAGAGGCCTAAAGCTGGGATAAGCAAAGCAGGGGCGGGGCCATGGCCCGAGCTACTTCCTACTTTTGGGCAGAGAAGCCTGGCCCAGGCCTGGCTGGTCTGGCCCCTTCCCCGACTAACGCTTCCTCCCTTTAACAAGGGGATTCACACGCCCTCACCCCGAAGAACTTGCGGGCGGGGAAACAAGTGGGGACCCTCTCTGGGCACCTTCTACAGCCCAATGTCCCCGGGTCGGCCTGCGCCAGCGGAACCCACCGGCTTGCCTCAACTGGCTGCCCCCGACACCGGACGCCAGGAACCGTGTGGTCCTCACGCTGACCTGCTCCCGTTCCTGGGGCGGGCAAACTGGGGCTCAGCAAGAAACGAATCCTCGATCCTGGGCCTCTCGAGCTCACGCTGGTGACCCACGGGCCCGGCTAACGCTCTCAGCCGGGCTGTCCCTCGTGGCGAGGGACGACTAAAGGCTTCCGCGGCCTTTGAGCCTCACGAGCCCGCCGCACCCTGGCTTCGGACCGAGCCCGAGTGTCTCCAGGAGTCTCCAACTATCCGCTGGGACCCAGATCCGCAACGAGAAGCCCGGCGTCAGCTCACAGCTGATCGAAAAAAGGGGCCCCACCAAGCTGCTCTCCATGGTGACGTACATAAAGCAGCAGGAGGATATTTTTTCTCAAGGGATTCAATCACACACGACCCCTACGGCCACATCACACGCCCCTCTCCCCGCGTGCTCCATGCTCCACGGATCCTCGCGCCTCTCGCCGAATCCACAGCCAAGCTAAAATCGCGCGGCGCGTCCCTCACAGCTTGGCTTGCGCCCCGGCCTCGCTTGTCTACGTGCCAATGGCCCCGACACGAAGTCCGCACCGGCGCTACTCGCCACTGACGCCCCGTCGCCCTTCCAGGTCGCCCCCGCGCTCCGAAATCTCGGCTCCTGCGACACCGCCTCCCCGTTCCCAGGAGTCAGTCCGGACCCTGTGCCAACCGGCAGCCGGTGCAGGGCCTCGATCACCACCATGAGAGCAGGGGCCACTGACCAATTCCTCCCCGTAGGCTTCCACCGGGCCCAGCACACTCTTCCACATCCCTAAGAGCTAATCACACACTTCACGAGAGACCAAGGTGACATTTGGCCACAGGACTCAGAACTCGTAAGCCACAGCGGCGCAATTGTAAGCCAACACTTTACGACTTTCTCTGGAGAAATTCATGGCCGAGTGCCTGGTCCACAGCACCCTCACTTTGTGAAGTTCAATTGTTTCTTTTCAAGAACAAAAAGAAAAAAAAAAGAAAGAGAAGGAAAAAAGAAAGAAGAGAAGAAGAAGCAGGAGAAGCAGGAGAAGGAGAAACAGGAGGAGGAGGAGGAGGAAAAATGAGGAGCAGGATAGGAGAAACAAGAGGAGGAGGAGGAGGAGGAGGAGGAGGAGGAGGAGGAAGAGGAGGAGGAGGAGGAGGAGAATGGAAATGAAGAGGAGATGAAATTTCTAACAAGTCCAGAAGGCAACAAAATGAAGGGTGAGAGAGGCCCTAGATAGGCTTCAGAAGACAGGCCCGAATAAAAGACCTGTGATTCTCGGTGTTTAGAAACCCACTGAATTGCTCAGCAATAGCAAGTCTGTGAATACTTTTTCTGTAGAAATCATAACAGAGCATGTAAAATGACGCAGGTCTGTATCGATACGGGTCAATGTTGGAATGAAAACAATGCAAGTAAAGGATAGGCACCGGAAACTACCTTGATGGGGAGATTTTCAAATCTCAAGGCAGACAATAGTCCAGAGAAGAAATGTCTGGAAAAAGGACAGATCAATGATTGTCAAAATAAAAACCACTTCCGATGATGGCGATTTCGGGATCAAAGGAGACATAGTCATTCCACAGAGGAAACGTGGAAGCGACCTGTTACCATTTCTGGCTTGAAAATTGACGAAGCAACGATGGCAAAACACTCACCGGGATGAGACGTGAGGGATGACCAGTTTTGTGACTGTGTTTCACTTTTTATGCACTGGAAACTTTGGATCATGGAAAGCCAGTGAAAACAGCCCTATTGTGGCCACTCGCAATCAGACAGGCACGTTGCAAGGCGTCCCATGGTAGGAAACCAAACAATCTTTGGAAAAACATGCATAAAAAAAATATTTGATTTTTTAAGGAGAGAAACGGCTTCAGAGACATTTGATTTGAAAGAGCAGCTTAGAAAACCTGTACCGGAAACACAAGAATATCAAAACGTGTGGATTCCTCTCTCCATCACATAGCCCTGAATGCGAAGAGAAAGGCCCGTCGGTCAGCCTTGCTTGGATCTGCATAGCGAGTCTCCAGGCGACTTGCGTTTTCTCCAATAGATCAATTCCTGCAGTGAGTATCAGTAAATGGATCCGAAAACCCAAGCCGTGCCAATTGCTTTCTGTCAGGAACACGTCAATAGCACTGAGCTCCCAACAGCAGTGTTCAGCTCCCACCCAGGGTTGGCCTTGGCTGAGCTTTTGCTGCCCTCTCGTGGCAGCACAGAAGAATGCTTCGTGACTCTGCAGGGCTAGGGAACATCCGGCCTGGCTGTTCCTTGTCTACTGACAGACACTGCAACTTCCTGAGGCCTCACAATGAATCCGTGCCCATTAGAAAACATGGAGAATCCCCATGAAGGGACAAAGAAAGAAAGAAAAGAAAAAGACCCAGCAGCTCACTTTCCCAGAAACTCAAAGTTCTGCCATCCTAAGCAGGGGATAATGAAAGGGCAGGGTGCATGAGTTCCCTCCCAGTCAGGTCACCCTTTCTGCTCTGGTGGTGTTAACCGGGAATTTGGATTTCACACCTGACTCTAGCTTTCTCCAACCATCATCATATGACTTTGGGATACAACCAAAGAAATCACAAACAAACTAACAAACAAAATAAGTAATCAGGAAATAAATCAACAAACAAACGAGTAAAATGTTAAGAAACAAGTAAGTCAATAAGTGAGTAAGGAAGGGAAGGAATAGATTATTTAATTAATTAATTAATTAATTAATTAATTAGGGAGTTGATAATGTTTGTAATTTGACCCTGTTCAGATACTTGGTTTGCAACAGGTTTTGGCTCTTATTTTTGGATTTCATTTCCTGGAAATGAATAATTAAATAAATAAATAAATGGAAGAACGGATGAAGGAATGAATTAAAAGTTAATAAACAGGTCAATCAGTAAGTAAGGAAATGAATGAACCAATTAAATAATTATTTAGTTAGTTGATAATGTTTGTAAATTGACCCTGTTCAAACACTTGGTTTCCTGTAACCTTTCAATCTTTTGTTGCTTTTCATTTTCTCTATTCTTCTTTTCCTTTCTATCTTTTTTCTTTGGCCATGATAAAAAAGAAAAAATCGTGCAATGCTCACCCTTTCTATACTATGTAAAATATATCCAAGTATCCATATCTGAGTCTGAATCTTGGTGGAATTCGATGACTATTTTTACCGTGCAAATCCCCAACAGGGGACTGCTCCGTGGCTGCATGTTTCATGTATCTAATCCGTATTGTCGACTTGCCCTTCAGAAAGTTGTACCGTTTCATGTTCTTAAAGTGATGCACGAGGACACGTATTTCACCCAGTCAATGGTCTCGCAGGCTAGCACATGTCATGGATCACTATCTTTTCACTCTCGGCAACTTGTCAGGTAGAAGGTGACTCTTTCGGTGTGCATTTCTCTGGTTGTCAGTAAGGTTCAGCATCTTTCCCTGTCTGTCGGCAATTTCGGTTTCTTCGGACCAATGTATGGATCTGCTCATTTTCTGTGGGGATTTTTACCGTTTGATTTTTGATTTAAATCTTGATGTTCACCTCTGCCTGAACAGTGGAAAGGACACATTTCTCATGTCTGTTTCCAACGTACAGCTCCATGATATTTTTTGAGTCTTGACCTATGTTTCTCATCGTTGGTGTATGGTAGGATTAGGTTGGTTTGGCTTTGGTTTGGGGGGCGATGGTCTTGTTGTGTTTTGTTGTGGTTTGTCTTCTTTGTTTCTGCCGGCCAGGTCATTCTGACTGTTCCCTAGGCCAAGAAATTGCTACCATTTTCCCTTCAGGGTCCGCAAGCTGATCCTGTCCACAAATAAATATCATACAGCGGACCGAATGTCTGGGCGGCGGGAAGGTGTGGCCTTAAGAGGCCTGGAGCTGGGCCATGGAGAAGCAGAAGCGGGGCGATGGCTCGACTACTTCCTACTTCCTGGCATAGAAGCATGGCTCAGGCCGCGCTGCCCTCGCCCCTTCCCCGACTAATGCTTAATCCCTTTTCCCGAGGGGATTAACACGCCCTCTCCCCAGAGAACCCGCGGGCCCAGCAACCAGCGGGGAACCTCTCTGGGCACAAGCCCCAGCCCGATCTCCCCGGGATGGCCAGCGTCATCGGAACCCACCGGCTCGCCTCAACTGGCTGCCCCCGACACCGGACGCCAGGGACCGTGTGGTCCTCACGCTGACCTGCTCTCATTCCTGGGGCGGGCACACGGGGGCTTGGCAAAAAACTACCCTCGATCCCGGGCCTCTCGACCTCACGCGGGGGACCCTCGGGCCCGGCCGACGACCTCAGCCGGGCAGTCCCTCGCGGCGCGGAACATTTAAAGGCGTCCGCTGCCCCTGAGCTTACGAACCCGCGGCACCCTAACTTCGGACCGAGCCCGAGTGTCTCCAGGCGTCTCCCACTGTCCGCTGGGACCCAGTTCGCAGCGAGAAGCCCGGCGTCAGCTCACGGCTGACCGAATAAAGGGGTCCCACCAAGCTGGTCTCATGGTGACGCGCATTGAGCAGCAGGAAGCCATCTTCCGTCACGGAAACCAATCACACACAACCCGTACCACCACATCACACGCCCTGCGCCCCGCGCGCTCCGTGCTCCACGCATCCTCGCGCCTCTCGCCGAATCCAGAGTCAAGCCAAGCCCTCGCGGAGCGTCTCTCACAGCTTGGCTCGCGCCCCGGCCTCGCACGCATCTATGTGCCACCTCTCTTGCAGGCCCACGGCCGCGACACGCCATCCGCATGGGCGCTGCTCGTCACTGACGCTCCGTTGCCCTGCCCGGAGGCCCCCCCGCTCCGACATCTCGGCTCCTGCCACACCGCCTCCCCGCTAGCGGGAGTCAGGCCGGACCTTGGGCAAACCGGCACCCGGTACAGGCGTTCCAACACCACCATTAGAGCAGGGGTCGCTGACCGATTCCTCCCCGTAGGCTGGCACGGGGTCCCAGCAGACTCCGACTCAGCCCCAAGAGCTCATCGCACACTTCACGAGCGACCCATGTGCCATTTGGCCACAGGACTCAGAACTCGTAAGCCACAGCGGCACAATTGGAAGCCAAAACTTTCCTACTCCATATGGAGCCATTCTTGGCGGAGTGACCAGTCCACAGCACCCCTCACAACTAGGCCGGTTGGCAGACATAGCTGCCACGTGTTGCTAGCACCTCACACGGACTCGGGACCACGGATTCCGACAAGTCCTGTGCTCCCCTGCTCACATCTAGACGGAGCATGCAAGCTAAGTGCTACCTGCCGGAACCAGAGAACCAAACGCGTCCATATCAGTAAGAAAGAACCGTCCATATTACCATTCTTCTTATTTCTCACTTAGTGAAGTTCAATTGTTTCTTTTCAAGATAAAGAAGAAAAAAGGAGGAAAGAGAAGGAAAAAAAGAAAGAAGAGAAGGAGAAACAAGAAAAGGAGAAGCAGGGGGAGGAGGAGGAGGAAAAAGAAGAAGCAGGAAAAGGAGGAGGAGGAGGAGGAGGATGAGGAGGAAGAGGAGAAGGAGGAGAAAATGGAGGACAATGGAAATGAAGAGGAGCTGGAATTTGTAACAATTCCAGAACGCAACAAATTAGAAGCGTGGGTGATGCCCTATATAGGCTTCAGGGGACAGGCCCGAACAAAAGACCCGTGATTCTCGGTGTTTAGAAACCCACTGAAATGCTGAGCAATAGTAAGTCTGTGAATATTTTTCCTGTACAAATCATAACAGAGCATGTAAAATGATGCAGGTCTGTATCAATATGGGTCAATGTTGGAATCAAAACAATGTGAATAAGGGATGGGCACCGGAAACTACCTTGACAGGGAGAATTTCAAATCTCAAGGCAGACAATAGAGTCCAGAGAAGAAAATTCTGGAGGAAGGACAGATCAATAATTGTCAAAATGAAAACCACTTTCGATGATGGTTATTTCGGGATCAAAGGAGACATAGTCATTGCCACAGAGGAATCGTGGAAGCGACTTGTTACCACTTCTGGCTTGAAAATTGACGAAGCAATGATGGCAAAACACTCACCAGAATGAGTCCTCAGGAAGGACCAATTTCGTGATTCTGTCTCACTTTTCATTCACTGGACACTTTGGATCGTAAAAAGCCAGTGAAAACAGCCTCAGTTTGGGCACTCGCAATCAGTCAGGCACGTTGCAAAGCGTCCCACGGCTGGAAACTGAGGTAATCTTTTGAAAACCATGCATCAAAAAAATATTTATATTTTAAGGAAAAAAAAACTGCTTCAGAGACATTTGATTTGAAAGGGCAGCTTAGAAAACCTGTACCGGGGGCACAAGAATATCAAAACGTGTGGATTCCTCTCACCATCACACAGCTCTGAATGTGAAGACAAAGACCCGTCGGTCAGCCTTGCTTGGATCTGCATAGCGAGTCTCCAGGCGACTTGCGTTTTCTCCAATAGATCAATTCCTGCAGTGAGTATCAGTAAATGGATCCGAAAACCCAAGCCGTGCCAATTGCTTTCTGTCAGGAACACGTCAATAGCACTGAGCTCCCAACAGCAGTGTTCAGCTCCCACCCAGGGTTGGCCTTGGCTGAGCTTTTGCTGCCCTCTCGTGGCAGCACAGAAGAATGCTTCGTGACTCTGCAGGGCTTGGGAACATCCGGCCTGGCTGTTCCTTGTATACTGACAGACACTGCACCTTCCTGAGGCCTCAAAATGAATCTGTGCCCATTAGAAATCATGAGAATCCCCAGGAAGGGACAAAGAAAGAAAGAAAAGAAAAAGACCCAGAGCTCACTTTCCCAGAAACTCAAAGTTCTTCCATCCTGAGCAGTGGATAACGAAAGGGCAGTGTGCATGATTTCCCTCCGAGTCAAGTCAACCTTTCTGCTCTGGTGGTTTTAACCGGGAATTTGGTTTTCACAGCTGACTCTAGCTTCTCCAACCATCATCACATGGCTTTGGAATGCAAACAAAAGAAATTACAAACAAACAAACAAAATAAGTAATCAGGATATAAATCAACAAACAAACCAGTAAAAAATGAAGAAACAACCAAGTCAATAAGTGAGTAAAAAAGGGAATGAATAGATTATATAGTTAATTAATTAATTAATTAATTACTGAGTTAATATTTCTAATTTGACCCTGTTCAGATATTTGCTTTGCTACTGGTTTTGGCTCTCATTTTTGGATTTCATTTCCTAGAAATGAATAAATAAATAAATAAATAAATAAATAAATAAATAAATAAATAAATGAATAAATAAATAAATAATAAATGCACGAACAAATGAAAGAATGAATAAAAAGTAAATAAACAGGTCAATCAGTAAGCAAGGAAATGAATGAACAAATTAATTAATTATTTAGTGAGCTGATAATATTTGTAATTGGACCCTGTTCATATACTTGGTTTGCTACAGGTTTTGGCTCTCATTTTTGTATTTCTTTTCCTGAAAATGAATAAATAAATAAATAATAAATGAACAAACGAATAAATGAATGAATAAAAAGTAAATAAACGAGTCAATCGTTAAGTAAGGATATGAATGAACCAATTAATAAATTATTTAGTGAGTTGATAATATTTGTAATTTGACCCTGTTTGGATATTTGGTTTGCTACAGGTTTTGGCTCTCATTTCTGGATTTCATTTCCGGGGAATGAATAAATAAATAAATAAACGAATGAACGAATGAATGAATGAATAAAAAGTACATAACAGGTCAATCGGTAAGTAAGGAAATGAATGAACCAATTAATTAATTCTTTAGTGAGTTGATAATGTTTGTTCTTTGACCCTGTTCAGGTACTTGGTTTGCTGTAAGCTTTCCCTCTTATGTTGCTTTCCATTTTCTCTTGTCTTCTTTTTCTTTCTATCTTTTTTTTTGGCCATGATAAAAAAAATCGTGCAATGTTCACTTTTTCTATGCTATGTAAAATATATCCAAGTATCTTTTTCTGAGTCTGAATCTTGGTGAAATTCGATGACTCTTTTGCCCGTGCAAATTTCCAACAGGGGACTGCTCCGTGTCTGCATGTTTCATGTCTCTAATCCGTATTGTCGACTTCCCCTCAGAAAGTTGTACCGCTTCATGTGTATAAAGTGATGCACGAGGACAGGTATCCCACCCAGTCAATGGTCCCGCACCCTAGCGCATGTCATGGATCACTATCTTTTCACTCTATGCAACATGTCAGGTAGAACGTGACCCTCTCGGTGTGCATTTCTCTGGTTGTCAGTAAGGTTCAGCATCTTTTCCTTGTCTGTCGGCAATTTCGGTTTCTTCAGACCCTTGTCTGGATCTGCTCATTTTCTGTGGGGATTTTGACCGTTTGATGTTTGATTTAAATCTTGATGTTCACCTCTGTCGGAACTGGGGAAAGGACACCTTTCTCATGTCTGTTTCCAAGATACAGCTTCATGATATTTTTGTGAGTCTTGACCTATGGTTCTCATCGTTGGTGTACGGTAGGATGCGGTTAGTTTGGCTTTGGTTTGAGGGGCAGTTATCTTGTTGTGTTTTGTTGTGATTTGTCTTGTTTGTTTCTGCTGGCCAGGTCTTTCTGACCGTTCCCTAGGCCAAGAAATTGCTATTATTTTCCCTTCAGGGTCCGCAAGTTGATCCTGTTCACAAAGAAACATCATACAGCGGACGGAATGTCTGGGCGGTGGGAAGTTGTGGCCTAAAGAGGCCTCGAGCTGGGCCAAGGGGAAGCAGGTGCGGGGCCACGGCCCGAGCTACTTTCTACTTCTGGGAAATGAAGCCTGGCCCAGGCCGGGTTGCCCTAGACCTTTCCCCGACTAACGTTTCCTCCCTTTCGCGAGGGGCTTCACACGCCCTCTCCCTGGAGAACCCGCGGGCCCGGCAAACCAGGGGGGACCCTCTCTAGGCAACTTCCCCAACCCGATCACCCCGGGACGGCCAGCACCAAGCGGAACCCACCGGCTAGCCTCAAATGGCTGCCGCCGACAACGGACACCAGGGACCGTGTGGTCCTCATGCTGACCTGTTCCCGATCCTGGGGGAGGGTGGGGAACACGGGGCCTCGGCAAGAAACGACTCCTCGATCCCGGGCCTCTCGACCTCACGCTGGGGACCCTCGGGCTGGGCCGACGCTCTCAGCCGGGCTGTCCCTCGCGGCGCGCGACGTTTCAAGGCTTCCGCGGCCTCTGAGCCTCACGAGCCCGCCACACCCTGGCTTCGGTCCGCGCCTGAGAGTCTCCAGGCGTCTCCCACTGTCCGCTGGGACCCAGATCCGCAGCTAGAAGCCCGGCGTCAACTCACAGCTGACCAAATCCGGGTCTCACCAAGCTAGTCTCCATGGTGATGCGCATAGAGCAGCAGGAGGTCATTTTCCGTCACGGGATCGAATCACACACGACCCCGACGGCCACATAACACGCCCCCCGCCCCGCGCGCTCCGTGCTCCACGCATCATCGCGCCTCTCGCCGAATCCACTGAGAAGCCAAGTCCGCGCGGCACGTCCCTCACAGCTTCGCTCGCGCCCTGGCCTCGCACGCGCCTACGTGCCACCTCACTTGCAGGCCGCCCGGTCGCTTCTCGCCGCTGACGCCCAGTCGCCCTTCCCGGTCGCCCCTGCGCTCCGACATCTCGGCTCCTGCGACACCGCCTCCCCGCTCCCAGGAGTCAGGCCGAACCCTAAGCCAAGCGGCACCCGGTGCAGGGGCTCCATCACCGCCATGAGAGCAGGGGCCGCTGACCGATTCCTCCCCGTAGGCTGGAACTGGGTCACAGCAGACTCCGCCAGAGTCCCAAGAGCTCATCGCACACTTCGCGAGCGACCCTGGTGACAGTTGGCCACAGGACTCAGAACTCATAACCCACAGTGGCACAATTAGAAGCCAGCACTTTTCGACTTCATGTGGAGCCATTCTTGGCAGAGTGAGCTGTCCACAGCACCCCTCACACCTGGGCCGGATAGCAGACACGGCTGCTACGTGTGGCAAGCACCTCACACGGACCCGGGACCTCGGATTCCGAGAAGTCAGGTGCTTGTCTGCTCACAAGAACCCGCATAATGTAAGCTAACTGCTACTTGCTGGAACCAGAGAACCAAACGCGTTCCGATCAGCAAGAATGAACCGTTCATATTACCATTCTTGCGATTTTTCACTTTGTGAAGTTCAATTGTTTCTTTTCAAGAACAAGAAAAAAAAAAGGGGAAAGAGAATGAAAAATAGAAAAAAAAAGATGGGGAAGCAGGAGAATTAGGAGAAAGAGAAGCTGGAGGAGAAGGAGGAGGCAAAAGGGGCAGGAGGAGGAGGAGCAGGAGGAAGAGGAGAATGAAAATGAAGAGGAGCTGAAATTTCTAACAAGGCCAGAAGGCAAGAAATTGGAAGGGTGGGTGAGGCCCTAGATAGGCTTCAGGGGACTGGCCTGAACAAAAGACCCGTGATTCTCGGTGTTTAGAAATTCACTGAAATGCTGAGCAATAGCAAGTCTGTGAAAATTTTTCTATATAAATCTTAACAGAGCATGAACAATCACAGTGTTCTGTATTGATACGGGTCAATGTTGGAATCAAAACCATGCGAATAAAGGATAGGCACCGGAAACTACCTTTACGGGGACCTAGAAAGAGAACAGAGACTTAACCTTTAACAACTCACAGCTCAGTAGTGTGATTTAGAGCCAGAGAAGACAGATTAACCACCATAAAACCAGTAAGTATCTGAGATAGCTTGATTTATTTGATTGCCTAGGTTGGAATTTGATAGCAGGATCAGGTTCATAACTGTATGCAAATCTTCAAACAGATATTTGGCTATTCTACTCCTTGGAAGTCTTTGAAAATGGTCAGTTGTCAATTGGTACGAACAGTAAAAGGAATGCTAGTCAGCTACTCTCAAACACTCAAACACTCGATGATTGGCACACGGATGCCTAGCAGATGTTTGTCGAACAAAGGTACAAGTGAGTATTGATTATCTGCTCTGTGCCAGGCACCCGGCTGGGGGCTGCAGGAGTTCAGAGTGAACTGGGCTCGACCCAAGCCTTTAACACGTGTGCAGGAGGTAGAATTTAAGGAGGATGGTCATGAAATCAGGGTGGAGGTAGTGCTCTCCAAAGGTCATTTACGTTAGGTTCTTTGAGTATGTTTGTGGGTTTCACGTGAACTTGCAAACCCAGTCTTAGTTGTTTTGAGACTTCACGATGCTCAGAGCAAAGGGAAGTGAATCCGGAGAAAGGAATGACTCAGGAAAAGTGAAAAACAGCCTCTCACTTTAACAATCCTCTACCTGCTGAGAAAGCCCTGTAGCTAATCTCCAGCTGCCCAGAACCTGGGCCTGAAGAAGGGCTGGCTCTGCTGCCGTGGATATGGGCACCACACCTCCCCAGGGGCAAGCAATCAAGGTTGTTTTCCTCTTCCAGTTCCTGCTCGAGTTTAAATAATCAAAATTCCTGTTTGTGTTAACTAAAATTTTAAGACACAATTGCAATTCCTGCAGTGAGTATCAGTCAATTGATCCGAAAACCCAAGCCGCACCGAATTGCTTTCTGTCAGGAACATGTCAAGAGCACTGAGCTCCCAACAGCAGTGTTCAGTTCACACCCAGGGTTGGCCTTGGCTGAGCTTTTGCTGCCCTCTCGTGGCAGCGCAGAAGAATGCTTCGTGACTCTGCAGGGCTAGGGAACATCCAGCCTGGCTGTTCCTTGTATACTGACAGACACTGCACCTTCCTGAGGCCTCAAAACGAATTTGTGTCCATTAGAAAACATGGAGAATCCCCACGAAGGGACAAAGAAAGAAATAAAAGAAAAAGACCCAGCAGCTCACTTTCCCAGAAACTCAAAGTTCTGCCATCCTGAGCAGGGGATAACGAAAGGCCAGGGTGCATGAGTTCCCTCCGAGTCAAGTCTCCATTTCTACTCTGGTGGTGTTACCCGGGAATTTGGTTTTCACACGTGACTCTAGCTTTCTCCAACCATCATCACATGACTTTGGGATACAATCAAGAGAAACCACAAACAAACTAACAAACAAAATAAGTAATCAGGAAATAAATCAACAAAAAAACCAGTAAAAAATAAAGAAACAACCAAGTCAATAAGTGAGTAAGGAAGGGAATGAATAAATTATTTAATTAATTAATTGATTAATTAATGAAATAGTGAGTTGATAAAGTTTGTAATTTGACTCTGTTCAGACACTTGGTTTGCTACAGCCTTTGACCCTTATTTTTGGATTTCATTTCCTAAAAATAAATAAATAAATAAGAAAATACATGAAAAAATGAATGAATGAATGAATTAAAAGCTAATAAACAGGTCAAACAGTAAACGAAAAATGAATGAACAAAATAAATAATTATTTAGTGAGTTGATAATATTTGTAATTGAACCCTGTTCGGATATTTGGTTTGCTACAGGTTTTGGCTTTCATTTTTGGATTTCATTTCCTAGAAATGAATAAAGAAATAAAAAATACATGAACGAATGGATGAATGAATGAATTAAAAGTTAATAAACACGTCAAACAGTAAACAATAAAATGAATGAACAAATTAATTGATTATTTAGTGAGTTGATAATATTTGTAATTGGACCCTGTTCGGATACTTGGTTTGCTACAGGTTTCGGCTCTCATTTTTGCATTACATTTCCTAGAAATGAATAAATAAATAAATAAAGGACGAACGGATGAATGAATGAATTAAAAAATAATAAACAGGTCAATCAGTGGGTAAGAAAATGAATAAACCAATTAATGAATTTTTTAGTGAGTTGATAATATTTGTAATTTGACCCTGTTCAGATACTTGGTTTGCTGTAAGCTTTGGCTCCTTTTTTTTTTATTTCATTTACTCTTCCCTTCTTTTTCTTTCAATCTTTTTTCTTTGGCCATGATAAAAAAGAAAAAATCGTGCAATGGTCACCCTTTCTATACTATGTCAAATATATCCAAGTATCTTTATCTGAGTCTGAATCTTGGTGAAATTCGATGACTATTTTTACCATGCAAATTCCCAACAGGGGACTGCTCCGTGGCTGCATGTTTCATGTATCTAATCTGTATTGTCGACTCGCCCTTCAGAAACTGGTACCGCTTCATGTTCTTAAAGTGATGCCCAAGGACACGTGTCCCACTCAGGCAATGGTCACGCACACTAGCGCATGTCATAGATCGCTATCTTTTTACTCCGGGCAACTTCTCAGGTAGTACGTGTACCTTTCGGTGTGCATTTCTCTGGTTGTCAGTAAGGTTCAGCATTTTTTTTCTCTCTGTTGGCAATTTTGGTTTTTTCGAACCCTGATTGGAACTGCTCATTTTCTGTGGGGATTTTGACCGTTTGATGTTTGATTTAAATCTTAATGTTCACCTCTGCCTGAACTGGGGAAAGGACACCTTTCTCATGTCTGTATCCAAGATACAGTTTCATGATATTTTTGTGAGTCTTGACCTATGTTTCTCAAAGTTGGTGTACGGTAGGATTGGGTTGGTTTGGCTTTGGTTTCAGGGGCGGTGGTCTTGTGTTTTGTTGTGATTTGTCTTTTTTATTTCTCCCGGCCAGGTCTTTCTGACCGTTCCCTAGGCCACGAAATTGCTACCATTTTCCCTTCAGGGTCCGCAAGCTGATCCTGTCCACAAAGAAATATCATACAGCGGACCGAATGACTGGGCGGCGGGAGGGTGTGGCCTAAAGAGTCCTGGAGCTGGGCCAAGCAAAAGCAGGGGCGGGGCCATGGCCCGAGCTACTTCCTACTTCAGGGCAGAGAAGCCTGGCCCAGGCCGGGCTGCCCTGGCCCTTTCCCCGACTAACGCTTCCTCCCTTTCCCGAGGGGCTTCACACGCCCTGTCCAAGGAGAACCCGCGTGCCCGGCAAACCAGAGAGGACAGTCTCTTGGCACCTTCCCCAACTTGATCCCCCGGGATGCCCAGCGCCAAGCGGAACCCACCGGCCTCCTCAAAATGGCTGCCCCAGACACCGGACGCCAGGGACCGTGTGTTCCTCACGCTGACCTTACCCCTTTCATGGGGCTGGCACACGGGGACTCGGCAAGAAACGACTCCTCGATCTCGGGCCTCTCGACCTCAAGCTGGGGACCCTTGGGCCCGGCCGACGCTCTCAACCTGGCAGTCCCTCTTGGCGCAAGACGTTTAAAGGCGTCCGTGGCCTCTGAGCCTCACGAGCCCGCCGCTTCATGGCTTCGGACCGAGCCCGAGTGTCTCCAGGCATCTCCCACTGTCCGCTGGGACCCAGATCCGCAGCGAGAAGCCCGACGTCAGCTCATGGCTGACCGAATAACGGGGTCCCACGAAGCTGGTCTCGATGGTGACGCACATAGAGCAGCAGGAGGCCATTTTTCGTCATGGGATCCAATCACACACGACCCCGACGGCCACGTCACACGCCCCCCGCCCCGCGTGCTTTGTGCTCCACGCATCCTCGCGCCTCTCGCCGAATCCACTGCCATGCCAAGCCCGCACGGCGCGTCCCTCACAGCTTGGCTCGCGCCCCAGCCTCGCTCGCGTCTACGTGCCACATTCCTTGCAGGCCCACGGCCCCGACACGGCGTCCGCACGGCCTTTGCTCGCCACTGACGCCCCGACGCCATCCCGGTCGCCCCCGCGCTTCGACATCTCGGCTCCTGCGGCACCTCCTTTCCGTTCCCAAGAGTCAGGCTGGCACCAGGGCCGACCGGCACCCGGTGCAGGGGCTCCATCACCGCCATGAGTTCAGGGGCCGCTGATCCCTCCCCTTAGGCTGACACGGGGTCCCAGAACACTCCGCCACAGCCCCAAGAGCTCATCGCACACTTGGCGAGCGACCCAGGTGCCATTTGGAGACAGGACTCAGATATCATAAGCCACAGCGGCACAATTGAATACCAGCATTTTGCCACTCCATGTGAAGCCATTCTTGGCGGAATTACAGGTCCACAGCACCCCTCAAACCAGGGCCGGGTGGCAGGAACGGCTGCCACGTGTTTCAAGCAGCTCACACGGACTGGGGCCCAGGAATTCCAACAAGTCCTGTGCTCCCCTGCTCACAACTACAAGTAGCATGCAAGCTAACTGCTACTTGCCAGAAGCAGAGAACCAAACGCGTTCCGGTCAGCAAGAATGAACCGTCCATATTACCATTCTTGCGATTTCTCACTTTGTGAAGTTCAATTGTTTCTTTTCAAGAGCAAGAAGAAAAAAGGGGGAAAGAGAAGGAAAAAAGAAAGAAGAGAAAAAGAAGCAGGAGAAGCAGGAGAAGGAGAAGCAGGAGGAGGAGGAGGAGAAGGAGAATGGAAATGAAGAGGAGCTGAAATTTCTAACAAGTTCAGAAAGCAACAAATTAGAAGGGTGGGTGAGGCCCTAGATAGGCTTCAGGGGACAGCCCCGAACAAAAGACCCATGATTCTCGGTGTTTAGAAACCCACTGAAATGCTGAGCAATAGCAAGTCTGTGAATACCTTTTCTGTATAAATCATAACAGAGCATGTAACATGACGCAGGTCTGTATCGATACGGGTCAATGTTGGAATCAAAACACTGCGAATAAAGGATAGGCACCGGAAACTACATGACGGGAAGAATTTGAAATCTGAATGTAGACAATAAAGTCCAGAGAAGAAATTTCTGGAGGAAGGACAGATCAATGATTGTAAAAATGAAAACCACTTTCAATGACGGTGATTTCGGGATCCAAGGACACATAGTCATTCCACAGAGGAATCGTGGAAGCGACCTGTTACAATTTCTGGCTTGAAAATTTACGAAGGAACAATGGCAAAACACTCACCCGGATGAGACGAGACGGTTGACCAGTTTCGTGACTGTGTCTCAGTTTTCATGCACTGGACACTTTGGATCGTAAAAAGCCAGTGAAAACAGCCTCAGTTTGGCCACTCGCAAACACTCAGGCACGTTGCAATTCGTCCCACGGCTGGAATCTGAGGCTATCATTGGAAAACCATGCATCAAAAAAATATATATATATTTTAAGGAGAAAAACAGCTTCAGAGACATTAGATTTGAAAGGGCAGCTTAGAAAACCTGTACCGGGGACAGAAGAATATCAAAACGTGTGGATTCCTCTCTCATAGCCCTGAATGCGAAGACAAAGGCCCGTTGGTCAGCCTTGCTTGGATGTGCATAGCGAGTCTCCAGGCGAGTTGTGTATTCTCCAATAGATGAATTCCTGCAGTGAGTATCAGTCAATTCATCCGAAAACCCAAGCCGCACCGAATTGCTTTCTGTGAGGAACATGTCAAGAGCACTGAGCTCCCAACAGCAGTGTTCAGCTCCCACCCAGGGTAGGCCTTGGCTGAGCTTTTGCTGCCCTCTCCTGGCAGCACAGAAGAATGCTTCGTGACTCTGCAAGGCTTGGGCACACCCGGCCTTGCTGTTCCTTGTATACTGACAGACACTGCACCTTCCTGAGGCCTCAAAATAAATCCGTGCTCATTAGAAAACATGGAGAATCCCCACGAAGGGACAAAGAACGAAAGAAAAGAAAAAGACCCAGCAGCTCACTTTCCCAGAAACTCAAAGTTCTGCCATCCTGAGTAGGGGATAACGAAAGGCCAGGGTGCATGAGTTTTCTCCCAGTCAAGTCACCCTTTCTGCTCTGGTGGTATTAACCGGTAATTTGGTTTTCACACGTGACTCTATCTTTCTCCAACCATCATCACATGACTTTGGGATACAATCAAAAGAAATCACAAAGAAACTAACAAAGAGAATAAGTATTCAGGAATAAATCAACAAAAAAACCAGTAAAAAATGAAGAAACAACCAAGTCAATAAGTGAGTAAGGAAGAGAATGAACAGATTATTTAATTAATTGATTGATTAATTAATGAATTAGTGTGTTGATAAATTTGTAATTTGACCCTGTTCAGACACCTGGTTTGCTAGAGCTTTTGCCCTTATTTTTGGATTTCATTTCCTGAAAATGAATAAATAAATAAAAAATACATGAACGAATGGATGAATGAATGAATTAAAAGTTAATAAACAGGTCAAACAGTAAACGAAAAAATAAAGGAACAAAATAATTAATTATTTAGTGAGTTGATAATATTTGTATTTGGACCCTATTCGGATACTTGGTTTGCTACAGGTTTTGGCTCTCATTTTTGGATTTCATTTTCTCAAAATCAATCAATCAATAAATAAATAAATAAATGGGTGAACAGATGAATGAATGAATTAAAAGTTAATAAACAGGTCAATCAGTAAGTAAAAAAATGAATGAACCAATTAATTAATTTTTTAGTGAGTTGATAATATTTGTAATTTGACCCTGTTCAGATACTTGGTTTGCTCTAAGCTTTGTCTCCTCTTTTTTATTTCATTTACTATTTTCTTCTGTTTCTTTCTCTCTTTTTTCTTTGGCCATGATAAAAAAGAAAAAATCGTGCAATGGTCACCCTTTCTATACGATGTAAACTATATCGAAGTATCTTTATCTGAGTCTGAATCTTGGTAAAATTTGATGACTATTTTCACCGTGCAAATCCCCAACAGGGGACTGCTCCGTGGCTGCGTGTTTCATGTATCTAATCCGTATTGTCGACTTGCCCTTCAGAAAGTTGTTCTTAAAGTGATGCATGAGGACACGTGTCCCACCCAGTCAATGGTCCCGCACACTAGCGCATGTCATGGATCAATATCTTTTCACTCTGGGCAACTTGTCATTTAGAAGGTGACTCTTTCGGTGTGCATTTCTCTGGTTGTCAGTAAGGTTCAGCATCTTTTCCCTGTCTGTCTGCAATTTCGGTTTCTTTGGACCCTTGTCTAAACCTGTTCATTTTCTGTGGGGATTTTGTCCGTTTGATTTTTGATTTAAATCTTGATGTTCACCTCTGCCTGAACTGTGGAAAGGACACCTTTCTCACTTCTGTTTCCAAGATACAGCTTCATGATATTTTTGTGAGTTTTGACCTAAGCTTCTCATTGTTGGTGTATGGTAGGATTGGGTTGGTTTGGCTTTGGTTTGGGGGGCGATGGCCTTGTTGTGTTTTGTTGTATTTTGTCTTGTTTGTTTCTGCCGGCCAGGTCTTTCTGACCATTCTCTAGGCCAAGAAATTGCTCCCATTTTCCCTTCAGGGTCCGCAAGCTGATCCTGTCCACAAAGAAATATCATAGAGCGGACCGAATGTCTGGGCGGCGGGAGGGTGTGGCCTAAAGAGGCCTGGAGCTGGGCCAAGCAAAAGCAGGGGCGGGGCCATGGCCCGAGCTACTTCCTACTTTTGGGCAGAGAAGCCTGGCTCAGGCCGGTTGCGCTCGCCCCTTCTCCGACTAACGCTTCCTCCCTTTCCCGAGGGGCTTCACACGCCCTCTCCCCAGAGAACCCGCGGGCCTGGAAACCAGCGGGGACCCTCTCTGGGCACCTTCTACAGCCCGATCTCCCCGGGACGGCCAGGGCCAAGCGGAAATCAGCGGCTCGCCTCAACTAGCTGCCCCCGATACCGGTCACCAGCGTGTGGTCCTCACGCTGACCTGCTCCCATTCCCGGGGCGGGCACACAAGGGCTCGGCAAGAAATGACTCCTCGATCCCGGGCCTCTCGAGCTCATGTTGGCGACCTTCGAGCCTGGCCGACGCTCTCAGCCTGGCAGTCCCTCTTGGCGCAGGACGTTTAAAGGCATCATGGACCTCTGAGCCTCACGAGCCTGCCACAACCTGGCTTCCGACCGAGCCCGAGTGTCTCCAGGCGTCTCCAACTGTCCGCTGGGACCCAGATCCACAGCGAGAAGCCCGGAGTCAGCTCACGGATGACCGAATAAAGAGGTGTCACCAAGCTTGTCTCCATGGTGACGTACATAGAGCAGCAGGAGGCCATTTTTCCTCAAGGGTTCCAATCACACACGATCCAGACGGACACGTCACACACCACGTGCTCCATGCATCCTCGTGACTCTCGCCGAATCCACAGCAAGCCAAACCCGCGCGGCGCGTCACTCACAGCTTTGCTCGCGCCCCGGCCTCGCTCGCGTCTACGTGCCACCTCTCTTGTAGGCCCACGGCCCCGACACGCCGTCCACACGGGCGCTGCTCGTCACTGACGCCCCGTCGCCCTGCCCGGTTTCCCCCGCGCTCCGACATCTCCGCTCCTACCACTACGCCACCCCGCTCCCATTAGTCAGGCCGGACCCTGGGTCAACCGGCAGCCAATGCAGGGGATCCACCACCGCCATGAGAGCAGAGGCCGCTGACTGAATCCTCCCCGTAGGCTGCCACCAGTTCCAGCACACACTGCCACATGCCTAAGAGCTAATCGCACACTTCACGAGCGACCCAGGTACCATTTGGCCACAGAACTCAGAACTCATAATCCACAGCAGCACAATTGGAAACCAGCACTTTCCGACTCCATGTGGAGCCTTTCTTGGCAGAGTGCCCGGTCCACAGCACCCCTCACACCTGGGCCGGTTGGCAGGCGCGGCGGCCACATGTTGCAAGCACCTGACACGGACTCGGGACCATGGATTTGGACAAGTGCTGTGCTTGTCTGCTCACAAATACACGTAGCTTGCAAGCTAACTGCTACTTGCCAGAAACAGAGAACCAAACGTGTTCTGATCAGCAAGAATGAACCATCCACATTACCATTCTTGTGATTTCTCACTTTGTGAAGTTAAATTGTTTCTTTTTAAGAACAAGAAATAAAAAGGGGAAAAGAGAAGGAAAAAAAGAAAGAAGAGAGGAGAAGCACGAGAAGCAGGAGAAGGAAAACAGGAGGAGGAAAAGGGAGCAGAAGGAGGAGGAGAAGGAGGAGGAGGAGGAGGAGGAGGAGGAGGAGGAGGAGGAGGAAAATGGAGGAGCAGGAGGAGGAGGAGAATGGAAATGAAGAGGAGCTGAAATTTCTAACAAGTCCAGAAGGCAACAAATTAGAAGGGTGTGTGAGGCCCTAGATAGACTTCAGGGGACAGGCCCGAACAAAAGAGCCGTTATTTTCGGTGTTTAGAAACCCACTGAAATGCTGAGCAATAGCAAGTCTGTGAATACTTTTTCTGTATAAATCATAACAGAGCATGTAAAATGACGCAGGTCTGTACCGATACGGGTCAATGTTGGAATCAAAACAATGCAAGTAAACGATAGGCACCGGAAAATACCTCAACGGGGAGAATTTCAAATCTCAAGGACCGTGGAGAGCAGCTTGGTGGGACCTCTTTATTCGGTCATGCGTGAGCTGACGCCAGGCTACTCGCTGCAGTTCTGGGTCCCAGCGGACAGTGGGAGACGCTTGGAGACAGTCGGGCTCGGTCCGAAGCCAGCGTGTGGCGGGCTCGTGAGGCTCAGAGGCCGCGGATGCCTTTAGACGTTCCGCGCCGCGAAGGACAGCCCGGCTGAGAGCGTCGGGCGGGACCGAGGGTCCCCCGCGTGAGGTCGAAATGCCCGGGTTCGAGGAGGCGTTTTTTGCCGAGCCCCCGTGTGCCCGCCCAGGAAAGAGAGTAGGTCAGCGTGATGACCACACGGTCCCTTGCGTCCGGTGTCGGGGGCAGGCAGTTGAAGCGAGTCGGTGGGTTCCACTTGGCGCTGGCCGTCCCGGAAAGATCGGGCTGTAGAAGGTGCCCAGAGAGGGTCCAATCTGGTTTCCAGGCCCGCGGGTTCTCCGGGGAGAGGGCGTGTGAAGCCGCTCGGGAAAGGGAAGAAGCGTTAGTCGGGGAAGGGGCCAGGGCACCCCGGACTGGGCCAGAATTCTCTGCCCAAAAGTCGGAAGTAGCTCGGGCCATGGCCCCGCCACTGCTTCCCCTTGGCCCAGGTCCAGGCCTCTTTAGGCCACACCCTCCCGCCGTCCAGACATTCGGTCCGCTCTATGATATTTCTTTGAGGACAGGATCAGCTTGCGGACCCTGAAGGGAAAATGGGAGCAATTTCTTGGCCTAGGGAACGGTCAGAAAGACCTGGCCGGCAGAAACAAACAAGACAAATCACAACAAAAAACAACAAGGCCATCGCTCCCCAAACCAAAGCCAAACCAACCCAATCCTACCGTACACGAATGATGAGAAACATAGGTGAAGACTCACAAAAATATCATGAAGCTGTATCTTGGAAACAGAAGTGAGAAAGATGTCCTTTCCCCAGTTCAGGCAGAAGTGAACATCAAGATTTAAATCAAAAATCAAACGGTCAAAATCCCCACAGAAAATGAACAGGTCCAGACAAGAGTGTGAAGAAACCGAAATTGCCGACAGACAGGGAAAAGATGCTGAACCTTACTGACAACCAGAGAAATGCACACCGAAAGAGTCACGTTCTACGTGACAAGTTGCCCAGAGTGAAAAGATATTGATCCGTGACATACGCTAGTGTGCGGGACCATTGACTTTGTGGGACACGAGTCCTCTTGCATCACTTTAGGAACATGAAGCGGTACTACTTTCTGAAGGGCAAGTCGACAATAAGAATTAGATAAATGAAACACGGAGCCACGGAGCAGTCCCCTGTTGGGGAAATGCACGGTGAAAATAGTCATCAAATTTCACCAAGATTCAGACTCAGATAAAGATACTTGGATATATTTTACATAGTATAGAAAGTGTGACCATTGCATGATTTTTTCTTTTTTATCATGGCCAAAAAAAAAGATAGAAAAAAAAGAGAAGAGAAAATGTAATGAAAAAAAAGGAGCCAAAGCTTACAGCTAACCAAGTATCTGAAAAGGGTCAAATTACAAATTTATCAACTCACTAAATAATTAATTAATTGGTTCATTAATTTTCTTACTGATTGAGCTGTTTATGTACTTTTTAATCATTCATTCACTCATTCGTTTGTTTGTTTGTTTATTTATTTATTTATATACTTATTTATTTATTCATTCATTTCCCGGAAATGAAATGCAATAATGAGAGCCAAAAGCAAAGCAAGTATCCAAACGGGGTCCAAATACAAATATTATCAACTCACTAAATAATTAATTAATTTGTTCATTCATTTTTTCGTTTACTGTTTGACCTGTTTTTTAACTGTTAATTCAATCATTCATTCATCTATTTGTTCATGTATTTTTTATTTATTTATTCATTACCAGGAAAAATAAATCCAAAACAAGGGCCAACAGCTGTAGCAAACCAAGTATCTGAACAGGGTGTAATTACAAATATTATCAACTCACTAAATAATTAATTAGTTTGTACATTCATTTTATTGTTTACTGATTGACCTGTTTATTAAGCTTTAATTCATTCAATCATCGTTCGTCCATTTATTTATTATTTATTCATTTAACGAAAATGAAATCCAAAAATGAGAGCCAAAACCTGTAGCAAAACAAGTATCCGAACAGGGTCAAATTACAAACTTTATCAACTCACTAATTCATTAATTAATCAATTAATTAATTAAACAATCTATTCATTCCCTTCCTTACTTATTGACTTGGTTGTTTCTTAACATTTTACTTGTTTGTTTGTTGATTTATTTCCTGATTACTTATGTTGTTTGTTAGTTTGTTTGTGATTTCTTTTGTTTGTATCCCACGTCATGTGATGATGGTTGGAGAAAGCTAGAGTCAGGTGTGAAAATCAAATTCCCGGTTAGCACCACCAGAGCATAAAGGGTGCCTTGACTCGCAGGGAACTCATGCACTTTGCCCTTTCGTTATCCCCTGCTCAGGATGGTAGTACTTTGAGTTTCTGGGAAAGTGAGCTACTGGGTCTTTTTCTTTTCTTTCTTTCTTTGTCCCTTCATTGGGATTCTCCATGTTTTCTAATGGGCACGATTCATTTTGAGGCCTCAGGAAGGTGTAGTGTCTGTCAGTATACAAGGAACAGCCAGGCCGGATGTTCCCAAGCCCTGCAGAGTCACGAAGCATTCTTCTGTTCTGCCATGAGAGGGTAGTAAAACCTCAGCCAAGGCCAACCCTGGGTGGGAGCTGAACACTGCTGTTGGGAGCTCAGTGCTCTTGACATGTTCCTCACAGAAAGCAATTCGGCGTGACTTGGGTTTTCGGATCAATTGACTGATACTCACTTCAAAAATTGATTTTTTAAAGAAAACACAAGGCGCCTGGAGACTCAGTATGCAGATCCAAGCAAGGCTGACCGACGGGCCTTTCTCTTCGCATTCGGGGCTATGTGATGGAGAGAGGAATCCACACGTTTTGATATTCTTGTGTTCCCGGAACACGTTGTCTAAGCTGCCCTTTCAAATTAAATGTCTCTGAAGCAGTTTCTTTCCTTAAAAAATAAATTTTTTTTTGATGCATGGTTATCCAAAGATTGCCTCGGTTTCCAGTGCTCGGACGCCTTAAAATGTGCCTGACTGATTGCCAGTGGCCACAGTGAGGCTGTTTTCACTGACTTTGTACGATCCAAAGTGTCCAGTGCATAAAAAGTGAGACAGATTCACGAAACTGGTCATCCCTCACATCTCATCCCGGTGAGTGTTTTGCCATCGTTGCTTCGTTAATTTTCAGGCCAGAAATGTTGACAGGTCACTTCAACGATTCATCTGTAGAATGACTATGTCTACTTTGATCCCGAAATCGACATCATCGAAAGTGGTTTTCATTTTGACAATCATTGATCTGTCCTTCCTCCAGAAATTTCTTCTATGGACTCTATTGTCTGCCATGAGATTTGAAATTCTCCTTTTCAAGGTAGTTTCCGGTGCCTATTCTTTATTTGCATTGTTTTGATTCCCACATTGACACGTATCAATACAGACCTGTGTCATTTTACATGCTCTGTTATGATTTATACAGAAAAAGTGTTCACAGACTTGCTATTGCTCAGCATTTCAGTGGGTTTCTAAACACCGAGAATCACGGGTCTTTTGTTCGGGCCTGTCCCCTGAAGCCTATCTAGGTCCTCAACCACCCTTCTAATTTGTTGCCTTCTGGACTTGTTAGAAATTTCAGCTCCTCTTCATTTCCATTCTCCTCCTCCTCCTCCTCCTCCTGCTCCTCCTTTTTCCTCCTCCTCCTCCACTTGCTTCTTCTTCTCCTGCTTCTCCTGCTTCTCCTTCTTTTCTTTTTTTTTCCTTCTCTTTCCCCCTTTTTTTTATTGTTCTTGAAAAGAAAAAATTGAACTTCACACACTGAGAAATCGCAAGAATGGTAATATGGATGGTTCATTCCTGCTGATTGGAACGCGTTTGGTTCTCTGGTTCCGGCAAGTAGCAGTTAGCTTGCATGCTACGTGTAGTTGTGAGCAGGGGAGCACAGGGCTTGTCGGAATCCGTGGTCCCGAGTCTGTGTGAGGTGCTTGCAGCATGTGGCAGCCGTGCCTGCCAGCCGGCCCAGGTGTGAAGGGTGCTATGGACCGGTCACTCGGCCAAGAATGGCTCCACATGGAGTCGGAAATTGCTGGCGTTTAATTGTGCCACTGTGGCTTATGAGTTCTGAGTCCTATGTACCAATGGCTCCTGGGTCGCTTGCGAAGTGTGCGATGAGCTCTTGGGGCTGTGGCGCAGTGTGCTGGGACCCCGTGCCAGCCTACGGGGAGGAATCGGTCAGCGGCCCCTACTTTTATGGCGGTGATGGAGCCCCTGCATCGGGTGCCTGTTGGCCCAGAGTCCGGCCTGACTCCTGGGAGCGGGGATGCGGTGTCGCAGGAGCCGAGATTTCGGAGCACGGGGGTGACCGGTTCAGGGCTACGGGGCGTCAGTGATGAGCAGCGCCGGTGCGGACGGCGTGTCGGTACCGTGGGCCTGCAAGGGAGGTGGCACATAGATGCTTGCGAGACCGGGGCGCGAGCCAAATTCTGAGGGATGCGCCGCCCGGGCTTGATTTGGCTGTATATTCTGCGAGAGGCGCGAAGAGGCGTGGAGCACGGAGCCCGAAGGGCGGGGGGCGTGTGACGTGGCCGTCTGGGTCGTGTATGATTGGATCCCGTGACGGAAAATGGCCTCCTGCTGCTCTATGCGCGTCCCCATGGAAACCAGCTTCGTGAGCCCCCTTTATTCGGTCAGCCATGAGCTGACGCCGGGCTTCTCGCTGCGGATCTGGGTCCCAGCGGGCAGTGGGAGACGCCTGGAGACACTCGGGCTTGGTCCCAAGCCAGGGTGTGGCGGGCTCGTGAGGCTCAGAGGCCGCGGACGCCTTTAAACGTCCCGCGCCGCGAGGGACAGCCCGGCTGAGAGCGTCGGCCGGGCTTGAGGGTCCCCAGCGTGAGGTCGAGAATCCCAGGATCGAGGAGTCTTAGTGACCGAGCCCCCGGGTGCCCGTTTCTGGAACGGGAACAGGTCAGCATGAGGACCACACGGTCCCTGGCGTCCGGTGACGGGGGCAGCCATTTGAGGCGAGCCTGTGGGTGCAGTTTGGCTCTGGTAGTCCCGAAGTGATCTGGCAGGGGAAGGTGCCCATAGAGGGTCCCCACTACTTTGCCGGGTCTACGGGGTCCCTGGGGAGAGGGTGTGTCAAGCCCCTTGGGAAAGCGGGAACGAGTAGTCTGGGACAGGGTCAGGGCAACCAGGCATGTGAATGTCTCTTATGACTGGAAACATCTGTGTCCATGGCCCCACCCCTTCTTCTACTTGTCCCACTCCAGGCATCTTTAGGCCACACCCTTCTGCTGCCTTACATTTGGTCGGCTGTGTGATATTTCTTTTTGGACATGATCAGCCTCCAGACCATGAAGAAAAATTTTTAGCTATTTTGTGGCCTAGGTTTTCATTACAATTCGTTGCACAGGAAAAAGAAATGAGAACAAATTTTAATGAAATAAAAGTATTGCCACCCAAACAAATCGAAAGCAAACCCAAAAGATTAGAAATATATGTATAGAATCATGAAATTACTATTAAGATATATATTGGTAACTACATGAGCAAGGTCTCTTTAACGAAATGTGGCAGAGCTCATCATCAAAACTTGAAAATAAAATGTTTAAGATTACAGTAGTACTTTTGCATTTTAATGGGGTGGTAGAAAGAAACAATTTACTAACTGACAGGAAGATGTTGGACCTTACTGAAAATCAAGAAAAACAAACTCAGACATTCCCTACCACTTCCTACCCTCCATGTTGCTCAAAGTAAAAGCAAACTGAGATCTGACACCTACTATTGTGTAGGGTTGCATACTGAATGGGAAATGTGTCTTCATACATTGTTTTAAAAACGTGAAGTGGTACACCTTTGAAAGGACAGGTGGACAATATTTATTGGATATAGAAATTATAGAGCCCTTATGGAGTACCCTGTCAGGTATTTGCCCAGTAGAAATATGTATCTAATTTCACTTGGATAGAGAGATATAAAGATATATAGATATATTACATAGTAACAAAGGTGTTCGTTAAAATATTTTTATTAAAGCTGATGAAATGACAAAAAAAATAAGTAGAAAGTGATAACATAGAAGGAAATGAAATAAAATATGAGAGCCAAAACCTGAAGCTTCCCACCTATCTAAACATGGTCATATTACTAGTATTTTATTTGTTTGTTTGTTTATGAAAAGAAACTTCATGCTAGTTCAAGTAAGCTAGTTACAAGCATGAAAACCAATTTCAAGGTTAGCACCCGAAAATGAGATTGTTGACTTTAGTCAGAAGTATCCCATGCACCCTGCCCTTTCTACATCCCATGCTCAGGATCTCACAATCCTGACTCTCTGGTAAAGTAAGCTAATGGATATACTTTTCTTTCCTTGTACCTTTCTGGGGATTGTCAATTTTCTATTATGGGCACAGATTAATTTTTAAGTTTCAGGGTGATATAATATCTACAAAAATTTAAGGAACACACGTGAATTTGAGGTCTTACTCCACAACCATGAATTATTCTTCTGTGCTTGCCCTGGAATGGAGCAGATGCACACCAACCACAAATAGTCTTTGGTTTGAAGTTAAACACTGCTGTTCAGATCTCAGTTACTTTGACATGTTACTTGCGCAAACAAGTTAATCATTACTTGTGTGTGTAAGTCACATTTTGTCTACCCATCCATCCATGATGGACATTTGTATTGTGTCCATCTCTTGGCTATTGTGAACATGCTGTTATGTACACTACAATGCAAATAATTCTTTCAGTCCTTGCTTTCTCTTCTTTTGGGTGTATGTCTAAAGGTGGGATTGCTGAGACTTGGGGTAATTCTAAGTTTAAATTTAAAGGTTTTTTTTACCCTTTTTGTAATAACACTTAGATGTTATTTTCCCTTTTCATATTTGTTTTTTTAAATTTTATATTTTTAAAGATACACTTGGCATAAAATATCTCAGGTGAACAATGAAATTGGACATTTATAAAACTTACAGTAGATTTATCACCCCATAAATTTAGTACCCATCTAATACATATGGTGTGAAGGTACCAGTTTGTACTTCTTAACCCTGTCCCTTTTTCCCCCATCCCCAAACCCCCTTACATTTCTTAACCATCAAAATGTTTTCTGTATATATGAGTTTGTTTCTGGTTTGTCCTTTAGATGTCACATGTAAGCGAAATCATATGGCATTTGTCTTTCTCTTACTTACTCCACTCAGCACGATACGCTTCAGGTCCACCCATGTTGTTGCAGGTGGCAAGATTTCATTCCATTTTCTAGCTGAGTAACATTCCATTGTATATATGTGCCACCTATTCGTTCCTTCATGATTGACCCTTGATTTCTTCATCCTGGCTTCCTCCATATCTTGAGCACTGAAAATAATGCTGCAATGACTATGTGGATGCACACGTCCCTTCAAAGTAGTGGTTTGGGTTTCTTTGGGTAAATATGCATTAGTGCGGTTATGGTTCCTTTTTTTGTCTCCTGTTACAGTCTTTGTTTTAAATCCATTTTGTCAATTAGAAATGCCACTAACCCAGCTCTTTTTTTTTTCTTTTCATGTACATGAAATCTACTTTTCCATCCCTGTATTTTCAGTCTGTGTGTTTTTTTTTGAAGTAAAGTGAGTCTTCTCTAAGTGTGTGTGAGGGCAGCACATGTAAAGGTCTTGTTTTCTTATCTCTTCAGCCACCTTATGTGTTTTGATTGCAGCATTTAACCCATGTACCTGTCAAGTAATTCTTAACAGATAAGGATTAATTGCCATTTTATTATTTATATATTTTCTTTTTTCTTTTCTTCTTAAAAAAGTTGCTCTTGGTTTGGAGTTGATGAATGCCTTTTGCTTTTTCTTGTCTGGTAAGCTCTTCTCTGCCCCTCGATTCTAAATAATAGCTTTGCTGGACAGAATAATCTTGGTTGCAGGTACTCTCTTTTTATCATGTTGATTATTTCTTGCCAATGTCTTCTGGCCTACCAAGTTTCTTTTGGAAAAGTAGCCTATTATGGGAGCTCTCCTGTAGGCAGATAACTGTTTTTCTACTGCTGGTCTTAAGATTATCTCCTTGTCTTTAGCCTTTGGCATTTTAATTAAGATGTGTCATAATGTGGGCCTCTTTGGGTTCATCCTGTTTGTCACTGTGCACCTCTTGGTGATTCTTTTGCCAGGTTAGGGAAGTTTTCCATCATTGTTTCATCAAATAGTTTTTTAATTCCTTGCTCTCTCTGCTCCTCCCGGTGCGTATGATGTGCACTTTGTTATACCTAATGTTGTCCCATAGGCCCCTTAAACTATCCTCATTTTTTTTGTTGTTGTTGGATTCTTCTTTCTTTGTGATGTTTAGCTTGGGTGTTTTTTGCTACCTCATCTTCCAAATTGCTGATTCGATCCTTTGCTTCGTCTAATCTACTATCAAATCCCTATAAGGTATTCTTCATTTCAGTTACAGTTTTTTTCATTTCTGACTGGTTCTTTTTTAGGTTTTTTTTTTATCTCCATTTTTATGTTTTTTATCTCTTTGTAGTTGTTCTCACTGAGGTCACGGAGCATCCTTATAAGCAGTGTTTTGAACTCTGCATCTGATATATTGCTTGCTTCCATTGTGTTTAGTTCTCTTTCTGGAGGTTTGCTCTGTTCTTTCATTTGGGACATGTTTTACTGTCTTTCCATTTGGGCTACCTCCCCATGTTTCTTCCTGTGTATTAGGTAGGGCTGTTCTGTCTCTATCTTATTGGAGTGACCTAATGTAGTATATCAACAGTGGGTCCCAGTAGCACCATCTCCCTGCTTACCTGAGCCAGGTGCTCTAGGTGTGTCTTTTGCCTGGGTTGTGTGTGCCCTCCTGTTGCAGTTGAGCCATGGTTGCTGTTTACACATCACTGGGAGGGATTGACCCTCAGGCTGATTGGCTGTGACTGCAGTGGAGGAGTTGCTGTGCAGCAACTGACCCTACAGAGCAGGATTTGTTTTAGAAGGGCTCTGCTGCCTGCAAGTTTGCCCCTTGGGTGTGTTGTTTGAGGAGGTGATTGGGTAGTGCTCTGCTGTGATTTGAAGCCACCACTTTGGAAAACATTAGCTGGGGCTCAAAATGTTACAGTTTGAGTTATCTTGTGACCCAGCATTCCACTCCTGGATACATACCCAAGAGAAATGAAAATATACCTCCACACAGAGACTTATGCATGAATGATGCTGCTGTGAACATGAAGTGAAAACAGTTTAATTGCCCATCACTTGCTAAGTGCATAAACAAACGGTGCTATACCTATATGATGCAATATTCCTGGGTCATGAAAAAGAATGAAGTACTGATACTTGTATGAGTAAACATGAAAAACATGTGCTCAGTTAAGAGCCAGAATCAAGGGCCACAAATTGTATGTTTCTATTTGTATGAAATATCCACAATAGTCAAATCTGTGGAGACATATTGGAGGTTGCCCAGAACTGGAGCCAGGAGAGACTGCGGATTGACTGCTGATAGGTACATCATTGCTTGCTTGTTTTCTTGCTTTCTTTCTCTCTTTCTTTCTTTCTTTCTTTCTTTCTTTCTTTCTTTCTTTCTTTCCTTTTTTCTTTTTTTCTTTCTTTCTTTTTTTCTTTCTTTCTCTCTCTCTCTCTCTCTCTCTCTCTCTCTCTCTCTCTCTTTCTTTCTTTCTTTCTTTACTTTCCTTCCTTCCTTCCTTCCTTCCTTTCTTCCTTCCTTCCCTTCCCTTCCCTTCCTTCCTCTTCCTTCCTTCCTTCCTTCCTTCCTTCTTTCCTTCCTTCCTTCCTTCTCCCTCCCTCCCTCCCTCCCTCCCTCCCTCTCTCTCTCTCTCTCTCTCTCTCTCTCTCTCTCTCTCTCTTTCTGATTAAACTATTCTGGAATTAATGGTGATGGTTACATAATCTTTAGAATATACAGAAATCCACCCAATTGTTCATTTTTAAACAGAGAATTTCACTGTGTGTAGATTATGTCTCAAGAAAGCTATTTTACAAAAGACACACTTCAATGGGAAAAGTGTGCCCAGGAAGGAATGGGGAAGATGCACTTGAGTCACTTTAGAGAAATAGCTTCTTTACTTTAGAATTCTCTTAAGTGGACTTTGCTTTTACCATACAGTAAATAACCAATAAAACAGCTACACTTCCTACATGGTTCCATTTCACAATGGCCTCGTTATTCCAAACCATTTTAAAGGGTTTAAAATCATAGAGAAGCACATATGTAGTGTGCAAATGTACTTAAGTGACCCATATGACTTAACTGAGACTTTCACACAGCATCCTTCTAGGTCACATTGGAGAGAAGAGGCCAGTGGGCCTGTGTGTAAAGGAGATATCAAGTTTCTGAGTCAGTAACCCCAGAACGAGGGCTAGAAACATGTCTCTGGAGCCAAGAACAAAGCTGTACATTTCTCCAACTTCAATTCCACCCCCTATCTTGGGTCATTGAGTTCTGTAAGAGTTACGTGAGAGTGAGAATAGTGTCATGCACATCATGGCCACGTGGCCCGGCTTCCAGAGATGCTAGGATTTTATATAAAGAAGTTTTGATTCAACAGGTCATCAGTGCTGGGCTGAAAATACAGCTCTCAGTGTAGCTTTCAGAGTGGACATTGTAATTGATACCACTGCTTTCTCTTCAGCACCTCACTCTTCCATGGGAACAGCTCACAACCCTACTCCCCTGAAAACTGCCTCCACCACACCCCCATTGTTTCTGGGTCAGGAAGCCCCTAGCCCTGGCAGATATACATCACTGTAAGATGGGATACAAAACTGTTTTGAAGAATCTGATGCTTTAAGTTGAGGACAGAGTGACTTCCCTAAAGTGGCTTTGCCTACAGCGAAGGACTACTTAGCTTTAGAGACAGAGTTCATGCTCCCATCATGGGGTTTATGAGAGCCTGTCAGCAGAACATGTGAGTCACAGACCTCCATTCTCTGATGGAGCACCACTTACTCATGGGGGCCTGTTCCAGGCCTGAGGGTCCCACCTTCATATTGCCCTGTATTTGTTTGCAGTTTCTCTCAGCACGTGGTCACCATGTTTTCACCTGACGATAGTGCTGATTGCCAATTGGGAGGTTTCGTCGTGGCCACGGTAGCCTGCATCCTCACCACCATGTCCATAGGCTTCGCGGTGTGGCGGATGTGGAACATGGATGACCTGGCGCACTACTTTCATGGTCTAGCCCGTGTGGGAGTGTGGAAAGTGTGCATTTTCCACCTCAATGGTTTCTTCAACACAGTCACATCTTACCACCGTTACGCCAACTGCGATACTTATCTCCCGCTTGATATTTGTTTTTCTCAGCACCTCCTACTGGCTGCCAGCATCCTAGAGCTCCTGGGAAAAGCTATGGTTGTGTGTGCATTAAGAAATATATATGTGACAGATTTTCATACGTGTGCCACATACGACCTAATTACCGTTTCAGAATTTATGAACGTAGTGGCCAGTATATTTATCTCCATTGCTGCCATCTGGGATTACTGGGACATGATGAACGAAGAGGGTATATCCTTCCCAACTTCTTTCTCTGTGGCTTTCAATCCAGATACACTGGAAGTAGGCATTGCCTTTCTTGTGGCCGGTCTGGCCGGTGACTTTCCATTGTCATTTGGGATGTATTTTCTCTGTTTGGTGACCCCCCCTTCCCAATGCAATAAAGTACATCCAAAAATTTGGGAAATATGAGATTCCACTTGTGTTGGTTTTGCATACCCCAGACTACCCGAAGTGTCTGGGAAGTAGTATTAGGGTGCTCTATGAAATCTTTTCAAGGTTTGAAGACCATGGCAAAGGTAGTTTTGAGTAGAGAGTTGCCCAACCAGTTTCCTTTTATCTTCTCTGTCCAAATATGTTCATTGATTGAATTAAGGAACTTTCATTTTTTAAAGGAGGATCTTGCCCCCCTGCCAGGTGGTCTTACTAGCTCTTGATTTTAACTATTACTTAAGCAATATGATAAACCTAGTGGATGGAACTAAGAGTGTCTGAAAGTTTTACATCCGCTCTTAAACTTCTAAAACAATCAACTGTGTTTCCTATAGCATGGTAACATTATCTTTCCATAATGTACAATTTTCCAAAATGTGCAAAAGTAGAGAGAATAGTATAAGAAATCCTACCTCGAATATCTATTACCAAACTCCACAGTTATCAAGATTCTGCCATATTAGCTTTATCTCCTCTTTCTTCCTTCCTTTCTGACCTATTTTTCTTTCTCCAATGGATTTTTAAGCAAACCCCAGACACCATGTCACTTCATCCCTGTATATTTGAATTTTACTCTCTTAACATAAATGGGCATTTCCTAAGGTATAATACATCATGTCATACCTTTCAAAATTAACAATTTTTCCTTATCATCAAATACGTATAATTTTTAAATATCGTAAAAGTAATTCTACAGTTTTTTTTTTGTTTGTTTTTCCTCCTGAGGTGCTCACTGTGTCTCTCGAGTCTTAATTTAAAGCACTGCCCTGCCACACCCCTTTTGCCCTGTTTGTAAAAAATGATTTTGATTTGCTGAAGGAAGTGAGTGACTTGTGCTTTTCTTAAACTGGTTACCTCTTGAGGCTTGCTTAGATTCTAGGTCAGCTGTTTGAGGAAGAGTATTTCATAGGTGGTGCCATGTTCCAAAATGCATTATACCAGGTGGCATATGGTAATTGTCCTTTGATGATTCTAGAGTGAAGGAGAATGCCCTAGGCGATCATTGGTGTGGACCAATGTATTGTTTTAGAAATTGTTTTTGCTATCTTGGTTTCCCTTTTTGTCTTTTGAAAGTATCAACTCAACTCTTGAGTATGAATTCATGAGATTGTTTTTATGTTTTTATGTTGGAAAATTTCAGATTCAGTTACTTCAGCATCAAGAGTTATCAATATCTTGATAATTATTTGTCATCTCTAATTTCACTGACTCTCACCAGTCCCAGCCTTGAATTAATTATGTAGCGACTCCCTGGAACGTATTATCTGATCCATGCATACGTCAACACGCATTTCTAAAAGATAGGATGCCTTTTTAAAAACAAGCACGTCATCACTGTTACACCCAAGAAAGTTAACAATAATTTCCTAATGTTATCGAATACCTAGTCAATATTTAAACTTCCCTCATTGTCTCATTCATAAATGTTATTAAACAGTCATTTTGGGGTTTCTATGAAGTCAAAGTGTTTCGCTCGATTGATTTCTTTTTCTTTTTAAAATCAAATTGTCCCATCATTGGCAATGGAGCCACAGGCACACAGGCTCTCTGACATAATTCTATTGGTATTATTTCACGATAAAACACCTTTATTCAGGACAGTGTACTATTTACCTCAAAGAACACTTAATAAAATATATTCTATAAAATTTTTTTTTTAAAAAAACAAAACACTATGTTGTATACCTGAAGCTAGTATAACATTATATATCAACTGTAAAAAAAATTACTAAACTCAGTTGACTCTGAAAAACATTATTCTGATGAAAAGAAACAAAAAAATCACATTTTTGGATGAGGGGTCAGGAGCTCGTGGCTATTGACTAGCAAGAGGCATGAAAGAAGTTTTTGGGAGACAGCACTATTCTGTTTCTTGATCTGAGTGGAGGTCACAGAGAAACCTTTGTAAAAATTCCTGGAGCTGCACACTTGAGTACATTTTACTGTTAAAATTATACCCCAACTAATTGCTAAAATTAAAGGAAGTAAAAAATAAAAATGAAATGAAAAGTCTCTCCTGCTTTCTCTGTATTTACCATCCCCCTTTTGCCTTTTTCCCCTCTCCCTGCCCACTTCTCTTCCTGCTTCAGGCTTCTTCTGTGTGTTTCTAGAAGGAAGTCTTACCCTAAAATTGTATAAATTACAGCTGTATGCATACTT
The DNA here is from genome assembly GCA_030015415.1 of Cynopterus sphinx. Taxonomy (NCBI): domain Eukaryota; kingdom Metazoa; phylum Chordata; class Mammalia; order Chiroptera; family Pteropodidae; genus Cynopterus; species Cynopterus sphinx. Next base: position 120,900 of record JAKZJJ010000059.1, on the reverse strand, counting down.
AGGTGACAATCATATTTAACATAGCATAGTGCAGGAGGATGGAATTGACCTTTGCAACTGAAACACAACAAAGCCACACATGAGGGCCCATGTCAATATTGACCCACGGCTCCTTGTCCAAGGACACTGAAGGAGGGCACATTCCTCATGGTTCTGTACTTGTCTCCCATCAGAACATGCCTTCCTGACAGTGGCTTCAGCGCTTCTTACAGTGTTCCTACTTAAGTCTCTCACGAATTACAGTGATTCTTTGGACTAGGACCTCAAAAGAAATTTCTCTTCTCAAAAGACTTGTCAAGGCATCAAGGGATATTCTACCCTCTAGCCTGTGGCCCTTTAAGACATCTCTCGTCACAGGCCTGCTACTCAAAAGTCCAACTGACCAGCCCTGTTAGTCATGGAAACATAAGGATGATTTGATCTGTACGTTCCTGTTACAACCTGACAGTTCCTGGCATTTCTACATCTGAGGAATACTCCTTGCCTTTTTGTATTTATGGGGAACTCCTGTGGTTAATTGTTTTGGCCTGGTAAAGGAGAGCCATGTTATTTCCCAGGAGTCACCTTAATCATTGATAATTCATCTCAGTGAAGAAGAGAAATGTCATCAGATATTCCTACAAAAGAGGTAAACCCAGGCCACCTTTATTTTGACATAAACTAGCATTATTAGATTTTCAGCCTCGTCTACTAGCCTCTGTGCTATTGGATTTTTTAACCAAGGACATCTGAATGTGGATTATAAATTACAACATTTGGCGATGCCATGTCCACAATCACATCTCTCTTTACATGAAACAGGGGCATGACTGAGCGTGAGAGTAAAAAAAACAAATGGGTAATTTGTGACATGTCGCCAAACCACAGGGTGGTGATTGTGTCACCAAATTACAAGGTCTCCTTGCTTCAATAAATTTAACACCTTTTTGCTCTTTTTGAAGTATCTGCTGTGTTTGAGACACTTGCCAATTGTGGTAAAATATACAAAACATAAATTTACTATTTTAACTATTGTTAAGTTCTGCAGAGTTTTGTAGCAACAAAAAAGTCCACATGATCATGCAACCATCCGCACCATCTATCTTCGGAACATTCTGATCTTCCCAAACTGAAACTTTGTCCCCACTGAACCCTAACACCCCATTCTCCTCGCCAGCACCTGTCTGTATTATTTTAACTCATCTAGAGTACTCAAATAAGTGGAATCATTTAATATTCTTTTTAGTGTCTACCTTTCACCCATTGTAATGTCTTTAAGGTACATCTGTGCTGGGGATTGTGCCAGAAATTTCTTCCTTTTAAAAACTGAAAAGTATTCTGTTGAGTGCAGAGAGTCAAATGAGTCTGTCCAATTCATCCATGAATAGGCTGTTGCTTTGTTTCCAGTTGTCCTCCTCCTCCTACTCTTCCTCCTCCTCCTTCACCTTCTCCTGCTCCTTCTCCTTCTGCTCCTTCATCTTACTCTTCTTTCCTACTTATCGTTCTCCTTCTCCTTTTCCTACTCCTCCATTTTCTTCTTATTTTCTCTGTCATTCTTTTTCTTTTCAACCTCTTTTCTTTCTTTTATCTGCTTCTTTATAATAGAAACAGTGGAACTTCTAGAGGTGTGAATTCCATAGAATGGTTTTGAGAATGGTAGTTCTTGCAGATTGGAGGTGGTTTGATTCTGACATTCTGGCGACAAGTAGTGAGACTGCATGGTGCGAGTAACTTTGAGTAGGCAAGCAGAGGATTTCCAATAATCCACAGTCCAGAGTCCCTGCGAGGTGTTTCCAACATTTGGCAGTTGTCCACACACAAGGGCCCAGGTGGAAGGGGTGCTATAGATCGGGCAGTCAGCCAAGAATGGCTCAATAATTGATCTGTCCTTCCTCCAGAAATTTCTTCTCTGGACTCTATTGTCTACCTTGAGATTTGAAATTCTCTCCGCCAAGGAATTTTCCGGTGCCTATCCTTTATTCGCATTGTTTTGATTCTAACATTGACCCGTATCGATACAGACCTGCGTCATTTTTCATGCTGTGTTATGATTTATACAGAAAAAGTATTCACAGACTTGCTATTGCTCAGCATTTCAGTGGGTTTCTAAACACCAAGAATCACGGGTCTTTTCTTCGGGCCTGTCCCCGGAAGCCTATCTAGGGCCTCACCCACCCTTCTAATTTGTTGCCTTCTGGACTTGTTAGAAATTTAAGCTCCTCTTCATTTCCATTCTCCTCCTCCTCCTTCTCCTCCTCCTCTTCCTCCTCCTCCTCCTCCTCCTCCTCCTGCTTCTCATTTTTTCCTCCTCCTCCTGCTTCTCATTTTATCCTCCTCCTCCTCCTCCTATTTCTCCTTCTCCTGCTTCTCCTTCTCTTCTTTCTTTTTTTCCTTCTCTTTCCCCCTTTACTCTTCTCGTTCTTGAAAAGAAACAATTGACCTTCACAAAGTGAGAAATCGCAAGAATGGTAATATGGACGGTTCATTCCTACTGATCGGAACGCGTTTGGTTCTCTGGTTCTGGCAAGTAGCAGTTAGCTTGCATGCTACGTGTAGCTGTGAGCAGGGGAGCACAGGACTTGTCGGAATCCCTGGTCCCGGGTCCGTGTGAGGTGCTTGCAACACGTGGCAGCCATGCCTGCCAACCGACCCAGGTGTGAGGGGTGCTGTGGACCGGGCACTCCGCCAAGAATGTCTCCAGATAAAGTCGTAAAGTGTTAGCTTCCAATTGCGCCACTGTGGCTTACGAGTTCTGAGTCCTGTGGCCAAATGGCACCTGGGTCGCTCGTTAAGTGTGCGATTAGCTCTTAGGGATGTGGCAGAGTGTGCTGGGCCCGGTGGAAGCCTGCGGAAAGTAATCGGTCCGCGGCCCCTGCTCTCATGGCAGTGATGGATCCCCTGCACCGGCTGCCGGTTGACTCAGGGTCCGGCCTGACTACTGGGAGCGGGGAGGCGGTGTCTCATGAGCCGAGATGTCCGAGCACGGGGGCGACCGGGCAGGGCGACGGGGCGTCAGTGACGAGCAGTGCCCGTACGGAAGGCGTGTCGGGCCATGGGCCTGCAAGAGAGGTGGCACGTAGACTGTGTTTAGTAATTTTTTTACCCTTTTGATTACAGTTGATATATAATGTTATACTAGCTTCAGGTATACAACATAGTGATTAGACATTTACATAACTTAGGAAGTGATCACCCCAATAAGTCTAGTACCCATCTGACACCATACATAGTTTTTACACTATTGCTGACTACATTTATTATGCTGTACTTACATCCCTGTGACTATTTTGTGAAAACCAACTGAACTTGATTCCTTCCCCTGTTTCATCCAGTGACCCGCTGCAAATGCTTCCCAACTGACAACCATTAAAATGTTCTCTGTGTCTTTGAGTTTTTTTCTGTTTTGTCTGTTTTGTTTCTTAGATTCCACATAAGTGAAATCATATGGCACTTGTCATTCTCTGACTTACTCCACAAGCACGATACCCTCAATGTCCACCCAGGTCATTGCAGATTGCTAGACTTCATTTTTTTTATGGCCAAGTAACATTCCATTGCATATATGTTCCACCTCTTCTTTATCCATTCATCCACTGATGTATACTCAGGTTGCCTCCACGTCTTGGCTATTGTAAATCATGCCGCAATGAACATAAGAATGCACATTTCCTTTCAAAGTGGTGTTTTGGGTTTCTTGAGACTATTTCCCCAAAATGGAATTACTGGTTTTTTCTTTGACATTTGGTATAGCCTCTGCTTTAAGTCTATTTTGCCTGGTAGTCCAGATTTTTGTTCGGTTCCATGTTCAGGAAATGGCTCTTACCATCCCTACCCCTTTACTTTCATTTTTTGTGTTTCTTTGACCTAAAGTGAGTCTTTTCTAGGCAGCATGTGTAAAAGGGTCTTGTTTTCTTATCCATTCAGCCACTTTATATTGTGTGATTGGAGGATTTAATCCATTTACATCAAAGTAATTTTTTCTTTAAAAAAGTTCCTTTTAATTTTTTTTTTTTTTTTTTTTGTAATACCGGTTCAGTGCTGATGAACAACTTCAGCTTTTGAGTGTGTGTCTCTGGGAAAGTCTTTATCTTTTCTGGGTAAACTTGGTTGGAATTCCTTGGTTTTCATCACTTTGACTATTTTGTGCCCATCTCTCTGTCCTGCAAAGTTTCTGTTGGAAAATTAGCTGTCATATTGGAGCTCCTTTATAGGCACCTAACTGCTTTTCTCCTGTTGCTCTTAAGATTCTCTCCTTGTCTTTAACCTTGGACATTTTAATTAGGATGTGTCATGGTGTGGGCCTCTTTGGATTCATCTTGTTTGTCAGAGTGCACTTCTGGTGATTCTTTTGCCTAGTTAGGGAAGTTTTCAATCATTATTTCATCAAATAGATTTTGAGTTCCCTGCTCTCTTTCCTCATCTGGTACCTATGATGTGATGTCGTTCTGCCTGTTTTTGTCCTGGAGATCACATAACCCATCCATATTTTGGAATAATTCTTTTTTTTTTATTGCTCTTCTGCTTTGATGTTTTCTTCTACCTCATCTAGAAATTACAGATTCAGTCCTCTACTTCATCTAATTCACTGACAATTACCTGTAAGGTATTCTTTGTTTTAGTTATAGTATTCTTTATTTCTGACTGGTTCTTCCTTATGTTTTGTATCTCCATTTTTATGTTTCTTATCTCTTTGTCATTGTTCACACTGAAATTATGGAGAAGCCTTATAAGCAGTGTTTTGAATTCTGCATCTGGCAGTTTCCTTGCCTCCATTGTGTTTAGTTCTTCTTCTGGAGCTTTGTTCTGTCTTTTATTTTGGAACATGTTTCTCTATCTCCTCATTTTGTCTGCCTCCTCCTCTTTGTTTCTATGTATTAAGTAGGGCTTCTCTGTCTCCCAGTCTCAGTAGAGTCGCCATATGTAGTGTGTGTCCCGTGGATTCTAATGTCGCCATCACCCTGATCTCTTGAACTGGATTTTCCAGGTGTGTCTGTTGGTTAGTTATTATGTGCCCACCTGTTGTAGTTGAGCCTTGGTTCTTGTTTGCTCATCACTGGGGGAGATTCATCCTCAAGCTGATCGGCAGGGAAGGAAGTGCTTGTGCAGGTACTGACCCTGCAGAGCAGGATGGTCTTCAGCAGGGTTTTGGTGCCTTCTCAGTCTACTCATTGGTATGTCATCTCTAGAGTTAGCAGGATGATTCTGGAGCTTTGTCCTAACTCCAAAACTAAGGGTAAAGGCCCTCGGGTGTTCTGGGAGGTTCCCCACCTCAGGCCAAGTTTAGCAGCAGCTTCGGCCATCTGAAATGAGACACTAAGCAATCCGCAGATGGCTGTTATCCATGCTGAAACTGAAGGTGTCTCAAGAGGCCATGACTCAAGCCAAAGTTGGTTGCCACTAATGCAGAACTTGGGGCTGCTTGGCAAGATGTATGGAGCTCGCTGAGGCCAGATGCTGTTTGTTTGGGGTGTGTAAAGCTTTGAGAGATTTCAGGATGGTCCACAGCATGAGCCAAGACAGGCTGATTGTATGGAGAAGCCACTGGAAGAAGCTTGGGTACACCTGCATGTTGAGAAAGCGGGGTTCCAAGGGACTCCCAAGAGTGTGGTGACCTGTGTTAATTATGTTGACAGAGACTCAGATATAGCAGCTCTCTGGGTCCGCATGCTGGGCTCAACAAATGAACAAAGGCTTCTGCCCGCACTTCTGTCTAGGAGAAAGCCACCCCTTCAGTCCTCGCTCTGAAGACCAACAACTCAGTTCCTCCTGTGTGGCAGTGGCACCTTTGAACAGCTGCCTCAGCACTGGAACTCACAGTGAGTGAGTCCATTAGCAGTAAGTCTATGTGTGCATGGCCGCTTAGGAGGCCACCTATCTCACTCAGTCACAGTCTCTACTGGATTTTACAGACAGAAGTGTGGGGACTTCTCTTCCTGGCAATAGAACCTTGGTCTGGTGAGTCCAGTGTGGGCTTGGGACACCAGGCTCCTCCAGGGGGACCCCCACAGCTGAGATGTCTCTTCTGATTTTTAATAACCAAAAAGGGGTGTTGGACACCCTGTTCTGGGTCTCCGTCCCTCCTACCTGTCTTTAGGTGGCCTCTTCTGTGTGACCCAAGTCAGAAGACTTCTGTTCACCTGGAATTCAAGCAACTCCCAGTGATGGTCATTCGATAGTTGACTTGTTCATTAGAGGTGATCCAGGGATGAGGCGAGCATAACGTGTAACTGCTTTTCCATCTTAACCAGAAAAATCTCATCTGTCTTGTTAAATGTATCATCACTATGTTCACTTTTATTATTGTATCACGTTTCATTTGTGGACGTCCCCGGTTTGTATATCCATTCTTCTGTTAGTGAAAATTTGGCATGTGTCCAGTTTGGGGCTACAACAGGGTGGAATTTATCAACATTCAAAAAGAAAGCACAGGTTTTCCCTGTAATTTGATGTTCTTGCCCAAGCGGCAAAAGGATTTTATTGCTTCATAGAATGAAATTTCTCAGGGAAGTGCAGCCAGTTAGGAATCTAAGTGGACTTTCAATATTTCTTGAGAAACTACAATTTTGATGCTCTCCCGATTTTCTCTGTTGAGGGAGCTTCCCTGTTTGAAGAGGAAACAAGAGAACTCGAGGAAAGGAAAATGGATGAAATCTTCTAGACTCCTAAAGTCTTGACGAACTCCTAGAGGATGAGTACATATCCTGAGGAGAATAGGAAGAGGACATTGTGGTGGCGTATGACATGTCTAACAAGACATCTCTATCAAATACACAATAAGCTTATGGGGCAGAAAAACAGCTCTCCACAGATAATATTACTTTCTTTGACTATAATAACAGAGGACTGTGTTCAGAAATTGTGGGGTTTCATCTCACCTCCACCTCTGACCATGGACTAGCGAGATAAACTCTCTATATTTCAATTACTTGTGTGGAAGAGGAGAGTATCTGCCCTGTGTTCCCTCTGTGTTAGTGGTCTGTGTGCTTCCTGGTGCGCAAAACAACCCTGTACATTCCTAAAAGATGCCAAAGGTCAGCCAGAAAGAGGAAGGTGAAAACGCATCATGAACCATGAAACACCCTACTCATTGGCCAGTATGACAGCTGTCACTTCCTGGCTCTTCCTCTGAGTCCAAGCTGGGACTGAGGTGATGGCTGGAGATGGCATGAACATGGGCCCTGCTGCTCTTTATCGGTCTGAGAGCACTGTACACAGTGACCCCTTTCTTCCTGGTCTCCACAATAAATGTCCTGGCACTTCTCAATTTTCACCTCCAGTTCAAATGCCACATGCAACCGCTCTGCTCCTGACTACCTTAGAAGAATCTCTGTGAGGGAGAAACAATTTTAAAAATTCCACCAGCCTTTACATCATCCTCAGCGTGTGCTCTACCAACAGGAAATGAACAGGATACATTGTCTGGTCTTCTTCCTGTAAAACATAAAGCAAATCCCTGAAAGAATCTTTCTCAGGAATCCCTCAGAACATCTTGAAATTCTGTTTCCTTTTCTTTGTTCACCCTGATCCCCCAAAGCACACCCTGGCATGGCGATCCCCCTACCTTCTGTGTTGAAATTCTTTATCATCTTGCTCTCTCTTGAGACTGAAGGCGAAAGGGGATCAAAGGACTACTTTCCACAGCCCAAGCCAGTTCAGTAACTTCGCTCTATGACTATCAGACTGCAGATGTGCTGTCCTCTGCTTGGTCTCCAGCTCCCCACTGGTATAAGGTTGGCCTTTGTCACACTTACTATACGAAAAGATTTCTTTTGAAGGTAAGTGATGTTTCCCTAAAAGCCGTTTTACCAGCCATTGTTGCAGTTGCATGGAGAATACCATCGACTCAGTCCCAGGCCGGCCCTGAAGTGCTGACGGGTGCCCAGAAGCCATCCAGCTCCTTCCAAACACGTGGTAAGGAAGCCAAGAAATCTTTAAATGCAATAGGGTATAATACCTTCAAGTTCCCAATGTTTGAGAGCTGCGGACATTATGCAAATAAAGGTCAACAGGGAAAGGACATTTACTAAATAATGCTACTATTATTTTACAAGATCTCCACTAGAGAAAAAGAGTCTGTGGCCAATAAACCAAATATAAACAAAAAGGAAACAGGGCTAGTTAACATTCTAGCAAAGGACCCGGCCAAAGTGGGTCCATAGTCAATGTTTTCAGGACACATATTTAAATAGCTGATAGACTTACATTATGGGAGAAATGTTTTCAAACACTGTGCCCTCACACACTCAAATATCCTTTGAGAAGGACCTTCCATATTTGCCCTTTGATTTTTCTCTTGTGAACTCAATCAACCCTCAGTGTGTAGCTGTGAGATCAAATTATGTATAATTTTAACCAATTCATGATGAAATTATTCAGTCATTTATTTCATTTCGATTGAGGCCCTTTCAACATCTGAAGAGTTGTGAGTGATCAAGCATCACGAGTAGAAGTTGTGTGTCTTGCTTGTGCTATAGCCCTAAGGTCCTTGGTTGAAAGATTTCGGTGGCACTGAAAGAATTTATTGTCGTGCGAATGAGCTGAAGTTGTTGGCTCTCTCTTGAGTTGGCCTTAAACATGATTTTCAAGTGTAATCCATTGAGGGCATCCTGGGGGCTTACCTACCAGTTACCCTGGTAGCTAGTTGGAACACTCATGATGTTTGGGAGAAAAAATCATTCAACAGTTCAGAAGGGCCTGTATTTTGGGTAGGGTTCTGGGCGCAGTTACCTAAATTTGTATGAATAAGACCTATGCTCCTAGTGCAAACTTTCTAAAAATTATCTTAACTGCTGTTTTAACGATCATCAGAAGAGTAGAAATATTGATCACCACTGCCACCAACCACACACGACTATACATGCTGAATGAGAAAAGCAAATGTGAGCTGAAGGTCTGAAAACAAGGTAGACCTACCATCCACCCCAGCAATAGTATGCTAAGACATCTACACATGAGAAATGAAACTTGGCATTAGTGTGCAAGTGCATGTGGGTACAGTATCTCTGCTCATAACTGCCCCACTTCGCAAACAACCCATTGCACAGAAAACTACCTTAAAACTTCAAAAAGCAAAAGTAGACTTGAACAAATGGAAAGACATATCCTATTATTGATGAAGAAGACTCAATGTTATACATATGTCAGTTATTTCTAAGTTAACTTATAAACAGCATGAGTCTCATAGAAATTAAAGCATTCTTTTCCAGTCTGGTGTAAGAGAAGTTGATTAGAAAATTCAAATGGAAAAAGAAGCAGAAACAACTGAGAAAGTACTCACGGTGGGAAAAGGAAGAAGCATAGCACATCACATAGTATTCTAAAATCAGAATATGACACCTTTAAAAGGATTGTACTGGCACATTAGTACATAAATACACTAAAAGAATTAAAGAGGACGCCAGAAATAGACCCAATATTAATGCAAATTAAGCATATGAAAAAAATGGTATCTGAAACTGAAAGAAAAGATCTTTTGTTAATTAAGTGGAACAGGTACAAAGAAGAATCTATCAGAAAGGCAAATTTGTCCAAATATAATACATTGAATATCAGGATAAATTCCAAATGAATAGCAGATAAAAGAAAACCATTCAAGCACTAGGGAAAAAAATGAACAAATGCTTTTATCATACGAGAGTGGAGAAAAGATACGTAAATTTTGACTCAGAACCCAGAAGCAATAAGAGATTGATAAATCTGAAAAGATGTACACTTCATAAAAATCTTTGCATAACCAAATATATAATAAGCAAAGTTTAATATTAAAGGACAAATTAAAAAAGGTGTTTATAACTGAAAGACACTAGACAAAGGGCAACTCTTCATGCTGTATTAAGACCTCCTAGAAATAAAGAACACCAGCGAATCATTAGAAGAACAGGCTGAAAATTGGAAACTGCGGTAGGCATGTTGTGAAAGGGCCCCAGATGAGTCCCATTTTCCTCACTTTTACGCCGTCGCTCTTCTTCCAATGAGCACAGGCGAGACCTAATGGCATGCCTCTGATAAATAGAAAACGGGAAAAGTTATGCAACATGACTTCTGTGATTAGGTTATATAAACCTATGGCTTCCATCTTGCTGGCACCCTCTGGCTCTCTCACTTACTTGCTCTGATGGAGCCAGCTGCCATCTTCCATGACGCCCGACGGAGAGGTCCATCTGCCCAGATCCTAAATACTCTGCCAACAGCTTGTGAGGAACTCAACAAATGAATCCTGCCGATGACAACGTAAGCACGCTATGTACTGGATCCTTCTTCCTGAGCCTTCAGATGAGACCACAGGCCCAGCTGACATTTAGTCTGGGGCTTTGGAAGAGACTGTGACATAGAGCAGACGTCTGCGCTACCTAGGCCATGGATCGGTACCTGATAGTGGCCTATCAGGTACAAGGCCAAGAGAGCTAAGTTTCGTCTTATTTGCAGCTGCTCCCCAGTGCTGACATCACTCCCTCGGCTCTTCCAAAGTTCATTAGTCATTAGGTCCTCATCGGAGAACCAGTCCCAGGTGTCGTAATGGTTGGGGACTGCTGAAATAAAAAATCCAGCTAAGTTGTGCCCAAACTACTGATCCACAGCAGCTGTGAGATAACAAATAAATGCCTGTTGCTTGAAGCCGCTAAACTTTGGAGCAATTGTTTACTTGGCAGCAGATAAGATATCATGAAGTAAAAAAAAAATAGCCTTGAAACATTTGAAAAAATGCTCAACTCACTAAGAAGGGAAATATACATTAAAATGACATCGAGATACCATTTCTGACCTATATCTTAAAGAAAAATTCAAAAGTTTTACAGTGTATTTTTCCTAACAAAGCACTGAAGCAGACATTCTCATAGCTTGCTCAGGGGGTTGCAAAATGATCATCCCTATAGAAGTACCAGCAACACATATTTTTAAATGACAAAGTCCTCGGAATCTAGCCTGAAGATACTGGCAAAATATAAAAAGATGTAGCACCATGGAATACCATACATACATATGTACATACCAAGCTGGCTGAATACACTAGGGTACATCCATATGATGAAATAGTATGGAGCCAAAAAAAGTAGAAAGATTTCTACACACTGATATAGAGTGATATGCAGGAATTTGTCAAGTCAAAAAAGCAGGGTTCCAAAATACACACACACACACACACACACACACACACACACACACACACAAACTATGATTGCATTCTGAAAGAGATGGAATCAATATGAACACACAAGCCTTAAGTTTGCAAAAGAAAACAAGGGGAGACAAAACGAAAATTAAAGTTACCTGAGAAAAGCGAGAATCGAATCGAGATTAGAATAGAAATTTATTCAGACATTCTCTGAATAAAACTCATTCAAGAACTTTGACTTTGAAATTCCGTAAATAATTTCCTTAAAAATTGAAAACAAGGTGAAATGAATAAGCTTTTCAAGTTGGTGATAGAACTATACAACCAACATTAATGGTTGATGGCATTGCCATTATTCCATCAAAATCATTTAGAATGTAGTATTTTAACTCCATATCCTTAGTGTAATACATTTTAAAGACAAATAGGGCTTAAATCTTCACTGTATTCAGTAGCATTATAGCTAATAATGATACCAGTAATATATAATATATATACATATATATATATATATATATATATATATATATATATATATATATATATATATATATATATATAAAATTTTAATATCATCTATCATAGAATAAGCAAATAAGCAGGCTAATGTTGGGCCTTCAATGGGGGATAAAGAAATGCGGCATCAAATTGCAGCCCAATAAAAATTGTCTAAGTTCGAACATAATTTTGTAACACATTATTTTTTTCTTCTTAAAAATTCATATGTCTTAGTTCGGTCCTCTAAAATACCTAGATATAATGGCAATACAGTAGAATGAGACCCAAATGTGGTTTGTAAATACCATCTCCTTGTCTAGGGCTCACTGCAAGAGTGACATGGCTGATTGAATGTCTAGGCCCTGAAATATACAGGACATGACTAGGATACCTTGTTGAGAGAAAAAAAAAAGCCACTGAGACTAATGGGGACTGCTAATGGTTTTTCTTCTCGGGGTGATGACATGTTCTCTAATTAGATAGTCGTGATAGCTGCACAACTATGTGGATGTACTAGAAACCACTTACTGATACAAGATAGAGCTTGAACATTATGGTATGAGAATGACACTTCAATAAAAACGATTATTATCGAGCTAATAAAAAATTAATATGCATATTAATTATCTAACAGTAAATTTGATATACACATTTAAAGTAAAATAATAGTTTAGAAAAAATAAAATAAATAAAACAATAATTCAAATTAAATAGCATGTATTTGTTATTATTATTTTTGCCTAGACCACCTGCTCTTCTTAACTGGTCTCCCATCCAAGTACTAACCAGGCCCAACCCTGCTTAGCTTCCAAGATCAGAGGTTGGGCTTGTTCAGGGTGACATGGCCACAGAACATGCTCTGTGGCCCCACTAGGCTTTGATCCCAGGAACTTCTGTGTGTAAAGCAGATGTGATAACCACTGAACTATGGAACCCTGTCCTAAAATTGCATTGAAATTAAGTGTTTGGAATAACAAAACATAAAGGCTAATGGGAACCACCAGCATTCCCTCTGTGAAGACCATGAGAATCATGACCAACTTTGAGTCACCGGAAGCATCTCTCACTTAATGGGGATGGCCAGAGAATTCATCAGCAAGTGAAGAGTTTCACTGAGTGGTGCAACTCTGGATTCCAGGAGGAATATGGCTAGTAGCAATGTACGCAGAACACGCAGTTACGATGTGGATTTTCAGTGGGGAAAACCTTGATGATGAAGGATATAAATCTCAGAGGAATGAAAATCTATGAAAAAAAAAAACTTACGAGATACAGAATGTAGCAAAGCATTGCTGGAAAACTCGTTTTAAAAAGCTGAATACAAATAAAAGAGAATTTATTTTCAAACAATACAAGTTTGGAAAATGATACTCAAGCATCTATGCTTCTGGGAAACGTATTCCAGCATCACGTGAACAGGCATGAGTCATAAAAGAACTACAGGCTCTGATAAAAGATTTAGAGCTATTTTCTAACATTCTAAAAAAATGCTGAAGCTGGAATTGAGATGAAAACACTATTACGTTCTTCTTTGTCCCTTCCATGGACTTCAGCCAAGTGATAAGCTCTCAGAGGTAGAAGAAGGTCAAAAGGAAAGCAAAAAATCAAACTCTAGGCCACGGATGGGCTAATGTCTTTATACTCTCAAGACAGCAAAGATGGCTGCTCAGCACTACTGCGTTTAAAATTGACTTTGCTCCTGAGATGGTGCTTTTCCAGTAAAATCCTACCCTTTCCAATGGTAACATGCTTTCTAGTCACCTTTCTTGAAAGGAAAATGACGTTGGAATGATTTAATTTTATTAAAAATGTTTTTCTTAAAGTGTAGGATCTATCATTCAATGCTGCTTAATCTAATGCTTTTAAGAAGACTATATCTGTACCTATTAATATTCTAGGTAGTTTTTTGACTGGTGAAGTTAATTTTTTAAGGAAATGACCTAAGCTGACAATGATGAGAAAGAGGAGTTTCTAACATGTCCGTGAAGCAAGAATTCAATTTTTGGAAATTTTCACTTATTTGGTAAATGAGATCCATGAATAGGTTTCAAGAGAGTTGTGAAACTTTGCTAAATTTGGTGTGTATGGGAATTATTCTAGGAGAAATTTCTGTGAGATAAAGAACCACCACTGTACAAATTAATAGGTCGAGGAAATAAATATGCTTTAACATCAATATCGAACATTTGATGAACATAGTTAATTGTACTGCCGATAGGTCCTTTTATCTACCATTTTGTTTTTCTTTTTAAATATTTTTATAGAATATATTTTATTAAGTGTTCTTTGAGGTAAATAGTACACTGTCCTGAATGAAGGTGTTTTATCGTGAAATAATACCAATAGAATTATGTTAGAGAGCATGTGTGCCTGTGGCTTCATTGCCAAAGATGGGACAATTTGATTTTAAAAAGAAAAACAAATCAATCGAGCGAAACACTTTGACTTCATAGAAACCCCAAAATGACTGTTAAAGAACATTTATGAATGAGACAATTAGGGAAGTTTAAGTATTGACTAAGTATTCGATAACATTAGAAAATTATTGTTAACTTTCTTGGGTGTAACAGTGATGATGTGCTTGTTTTTAAAAAGGTGTCCTATCTTTTAGAAATGCGTGTTGACGTATGCATGGATCAAATAATACGTTCCAGGGAGTCGCTACATAATTAATTCAAGGCTGGGACTGGTGAGAGTCAGTGAAGTTAGAGATGACACATAATTATCCAGATATTTATAACTCCTGATGCTGAGTAATTGCATCTGAAATTTTCCAACATAAAAACATAAAAACAATCTCATGAATTCATACTGAAGAGTTGAGTTGATACTTTCAAAAGACAAAAAGAGAAACCAAGATAGCAAAAACAATTTCTAAAACAATACATTGGTCCACACCAATGATCGCCTAGGGCATTCACCTTCACTCTAGAATCATCAAAGGACAATTACCATATGCCACCTGGTATAATGCATTTCGGAACATGGCACCGCCTTTGAAATACTCTTCCTCAAACAGCGGACCTAGAATCTAATCAAGCCTCAAGAGGTAACAAGTTTAAGAACAGGACAAGTCACTCACTTCCTTCAGCAAAACAAAATCATTTTTTACAAACAGGGCAAAAGGGGTGTGGCAGGGCACTGCTTTAAATTAAGACTCGAGAGACACAGTGAGCAGCTCAGGAGGAAAAAAAAAAACTGTAGAATTACTTTCAAGAAATTTAACAATTATAAGTATTTGATGAGAAGGAATAATTGTTAATTTTTAAAGGTATGATATGATGTATTATATCTTAAGAAATGCCCATTTATGATAAGAGAGTAAAATTCAAATATACAGGGATGAAGTGACATGGTGTCTGGGGTTTGCTTTAAAATCCATTGGAGAAAGAAAAATAGGTTAGAAAGGAAGGAAGAAAGAGGAGATAAAGCTAATATGGCAGAATCTTGATAACTGTGGAGTCTGGTAATAGATGTCGGAGGCAGGATTTCTTATACTATTCTCTCTACTTTTGCACATTTTGGAAATTGTACATTATGGAAAGATATTGTTACCATGCTTTAGGAAACACAATTGATTGTTTTAGAAGTTTAAGAGCGAGATGTAAAACTTTCAGACAATCATAATTCCATCCACTAGGTTTATCATATTGCTTAAGTAATAGTTAAAATCAAGAGCTAATTAGACTAACTGGCAGGGGGGCAAGATCCTCCTTTAAAAAATGAAAGTTCCATAATTCAATCAATGAACACATTTGGACAGAGAAGATAAAAGGAATCTGGTTGGGCAACTCTCTAAACAAAACTGCCTTTGCCATGGTCTTCAAGCCTTGAAAAGATTTCATAGAGCACCCTAACACTACTTCCCAGATACTAAGGGTACTCTTGGGTATGCAAAACCAACACAAGTGGAATTTCATATTTCCCGAATTTTGGGATGTACTTTATTGCATGGGGCGAGACTCTGGAAACAGAGAAAATACATCCCAAATGACAAGGCAAAGTCACCGGCCAGCCCGGCCACAAGAAAGGCAATGCCTATTTCCAGTGTATCTGGATTGAAGGCCACAGAGAAAGAAGTTGTGAAGGATATACCCTCTTCGTTCATCATGTCCCAGTAATCCCAGATGGCAGCAATGGAGATAAAAATACTGGCCACTACGTTCATAAATTCTGAAACTGTAATTAGGTCCTATGTGTCACACGTATGAAAATCTGTCATGTATACATTCCTTAATGCACACACCACCATAGCTTAACCCAGGAGCTCTAGGATGCTGGCAGCCAGTAGGATGTGCTGAGAAAAACAAATATCAAGCGGGAGGTAGGTATCCCAGTTGGCGTAACGGTGGTAAGATGTGACTGTGTTGAAGAAACCATTGAGGTGGAAAATGCACACTTTCCACACTCCCACACGGGCTAGACCATGAAAGTAGTGCGCCAGGTCGTCCATGTTCCACATCCGCCACACCGCGAATCCTATGGACATGGTTGTGAGGATGCAGGCTACTGTGGCCACGACGAAACCTCCCAATTGGCAATCAGCACTATCGTCAGGTGAAAACATGGTGACCACGTGCTGAGAGAAACTGCAAACAAATACAGGGCAATATGAAGGTGGGACCCTCGGGCCTGGAACAGGCCCCCATGGGTAAGTGGTGCTCCATCAGAGAATGGAGGTCTGTGACCCACATGTTATGCTCACAGGCTCTCACAGACCCCAGGATGGGAGCATGAACTCTGTCTCTAAAGCTAAGTGGTCCTTTGCTGTAGGCAAAGCCACTTTAGGGAAGTCACTCTGTCCTCAACTTAAAGCATCAGATTCTTCAAAACAGTTTTGTATTCCATCTTACAGTGATGTATATCTGCCAGGGCAAGGGGCTTCCTGACCCAGAAACAATGGGGGTGTGGTGGAGGCAGTTTGCAGGGGAGTAGGGTTGTGAGCTGGTCCCATGGAAGAGTGAGGTGCTGAAGAGAAAGCAGTGGTATCAATTACAATGTCTACTCTGAAAGCTACACTGAGAGCTGTATTTCCAGCCCAGCGCTGATGACCTGTTTAATCAAAACTTCTTTATATAAAATCCTAGCATCTTTGGAAGCCGGGCCACGTGGCCATGATGTGCATGACACTATTCTCACTCTCACATAACTCTTACGGAACTCAATGACCCAAGATAGGGGGTGGAATTGAAGTTGGAGACATGTACACCTTTGTTCTTCGCTCCAGAGACATGTTTCTAGCCCCCGTTTGGGGTTGCTGGCTCAGAAACTTGATATCTCTTTTACACACAGGCCCATGGGCCTCTTCTCCCTAATGGGACCTAGAAGGATGCTGTGTGAAAGTCTCAGTTAAGTCATATCGGTCAGTTAAGTACATTTGCACACTACATATGTGTTTCTCTATTATTTTAAACCCTTTAAATACGTTTTTGGAATAACAAGGCCATTGTGAAATGGAACCATGTAGGAAGTGTAGCTGTTTTATTGGTCAAATACTGTATGGTAAAAGCAAAGTCCACCTAAGAGTATTCCAAGGAAAAAAAGCTATTTCTCTAAAGTGACTCAAGTGCATCTTCCCCATTCCTTCCTGGGCACACATTTCCATTGATGTGTGTCTTTTGCAAAATAGTTTTCTTGAGACATAATCTACACACAATGAAATTTCTATTTAAAAATAAACAATTTGGTGGATATCTGTATAGTCAAAAATTATGTAACCATCACCATTAATTCCAGAATAGTTTAATCAGAGAGAGAGAGAGAGAGAGAGAGAGAGAGAGAGAGAGAGAGAGAGAGAGAGAAGGAAGGAAGGAAGGAAGGAAGGAAGGAAGGAAGGAAGGAAGGAAGGAAAGAAAGAAAAGAAAAGAGAGAGAGAGAGAAAGAAAGAAAGAAAGAAAGAAAGAAAGAAAGAAAGAAAGAAAGAAAGAAAGAAAGAAAGCAATGATGTACCTATCAGCAGTCATTCCCCAGTCTCTCCTGGCCCCAGTTCTGGGCAACCTCCAATATGTCTCCACAGTTTTGACTATTGTGGATATTTCATACAAATAAAAACATACAATTTGTGGCCCTTGATTCTGGCTCTGAACTGAGCACAATGTTTTTCATGCTTACTCATACATGTATCAGTACTTCATTCCTTTTCATAACCCAGTATCATTGCACCATATATGTATAACACCATTTGTTTATGCACTTAGCAAGTGTTGGGCAATTAAACTGTTTTCACTTCATGTTCACAGCATCATCATTCATGCATAAGTCTCTGTGTGGAGGTATATTTTCATTTCTCTTGGGTATGTATCCAGGAGTGGAATGCTGGGTCACAAGGTAACTCAATCTGTAACATTTTGAGCCCCAGCTAATGTTTTCCAAAGTGGTGGCTTCAAATCACAGCAGAGCACTACCCAACCACCTCCTCAGACAACACACCCAAGGGGCAAACTTTGCGGGCAGCAGAGCCCTTCTAAAACAAATCCTGCTTTGTAGGGTCAGTCGCTGTACAGCAACTCCTCCACTGCAGTCACAGCCAATCAGCCTGAGGATCAATCCCTCCCAGTGATGTGTAAACAGCAACCATGGCTCAACTGCAACAGGAGGGCACACACAACCCAGGCATAAGACACACCTAGAGCACCTGACTCAGGTAAGCAGGGAGATGGTGCTACTGGGACCCACTGTTGATATACTACATAAGGTCACTCCAATAAGACTGAGAGACAGAACAGCCCTACCTAATACACAGAAACAAACACGGGGAGGTAGCCCAAATGGGAAGACAGTAAAACATGTCCCAAATGGAAGAACAGAGCAAAGCTCCAGAAACAGAACTAAACACAATAGAAGCAAGCTATCTACCAGATGCAGAGTTCAAAACACTGCTTTTAAGGATGCTCTATGATCAGTGAGAACAACTACAAAGAGATAGGAAACATAAAAATGGAGATTAAAAAAAAAACTTTTAAAAGAACCAGTCAGAAATGAAAAATACTGTAACTGAAATAAAGAATACCTTAGAGGGAATTGACAGTAGATTAGACGAAGCAGAGGACTGAATCAGCAATTTGGAAGATAAGGTAGCAAAAAACACCCACGCTAAACATCACAAAGAAAGAAGCATCCAACAACAACAACAAAAATGAGGATAGTTTAAGGGGCCTGTGGGACAACATTAGGTGTAACAATATGAACATCATAGGCACCGGGAGGAGCAGAGAGAGCAAGGAATTAAAAAACTATTTGATGAAACAATGATGGAAAACTTCCCTAACCTGGCAAAAGAATCACCAAGAGGTGCACAGTGACAAACAGGATGAACCCAAAGAGGCCCACATCATGACACATCTTAAT
Source organism: Cynopterus sphinx (assembly GCA_030015415.1). Lineage (NCBI taxonomy): Eukaryota > Metazoa > Chordata > Mammalia > Chiroptera > Pteropodidae > Cynopterus > Cynopterus sphinx. The sequence goes on along the minus strand of JAKZJJ010000059.1, from coordinate 101,963 downwards.
TAAAATTTCAATGGCTAAAGGCAAGGAGATAATCTTAAGACCAGCAGCAGAAAAACAGTTATTTGCCTACAAGAGAGCTCCCATAATAGGCTACTTTTCCAAAAGAAACTTGGTAGGCCAGAGACATTGGCAGGAAATAATCAACATGATGAAAAGAGAGTACCTACAACAAAGATTATTCTGTCCAGCAAAGCTATCATTTAGAATCGAGGGGCAGAGAAGAGCTTACCAGACAAGAAAAAGCAAAAGGCATTCATCAACTCCTAACCAAGAGCAACATTTTTAAGAAGAATAGATAAAAGAAAATATAGAAATAATAAAATGGCAATTTATGCTCATCTGTTAAGAATACTTGACAGGTATATGGGTTAAATGCTACAATCAAAAGACATAAGGTGGCTGATTAGATAAGAAAACAAGACCCTTACATGTGCTGCCCTCACACACTCTTAGAAAAGACGCACTTTACATCAAAAGAAACACACAGACTGAAAATACAGGGATGGAAAAGTAGATTTCATGTACATGAAAAGAAAAAAAGAGAGCTGGGTTAGTGGCATTTCTACTTGGCAAAATGGATTTAAAACCAAGACTGTAATAGGAGACAAAAAAGAAACCATAACCGCACTATTGGGCATTTACCCAAAGAAACTCAAACCACTACTTTGAAGGGATGTGTGCATCCACATAGTCATTGCAGCATTATTTCCAGTGCTCAAGATATCGAGGCAGCCAGGATGAAGAAATAAAGGATCAATCATGAAGGAACGAAGAGGTGGCACATATATACAACGGAATATTACTCAGCTAGAAAATGGAATGAAATCTTGCCACCTGCAACAACATGGGTGGACCTGAAGCTTATCGTGCTGAGTGGAGTAAGTCAGAGAAAGACAAATGCCATATGATTTCGCTTACATGTGACATCTAAAGGACAAACCAGAAACAAACTCATATATACAGAAAACATTTTGATGTTATGAGATGGGAGGGCGTTTGGGGATGGGGGAAAAAAGGGACAGGGTTAAGAAGTACAAACTGGTAGTTTCACACCAGTGTATCAGATGGGTACTAAATTTATAGGGTGATAATCTAGTGTAAATTTTATAAATGTCTAATTACGTTGTTGTTCACCTGAGATATTTTATGTCAAGCGTATCTTTAAAAATATAAAATTTAAAAAAGAAATATGAAAAGGGAAAATAACATCTAAGTGTTATTACAAAAAGAGTAAAAAAAAACTTTAAATTTTAACTTAGAATTATCCCAAGACTCAGCAATCCCACCTTTAGACATACACCCAATAGAAGAGAAAGCAAGGACTGAAACAATTATTTGCACTGTAGTGTACATAACAGCATGTTCACAACAGCCAAGAGATGGACACAATACAAATGTCCATCATGGATGGATGGGTAGACAAAATGTGGCATATAAACACAAGTAATGACTAACTTGTTTGTGCAAGTAACATGTCAAAGTAACTGAGTTCTGAACTTCAAACCAAAGACTATTTGTGGTTGGTGTGCATTTGCTCCATTCCAGGGGAAGCACAGAAGAATAATTCATGAATATGGAGTAAGGCCTCAAATTCAGGTGTGATCCTTAAATTTTCGTAGATATTATATCACCCTGAAACTTAAAAATTAATCTGTGCCCATAATAGAAAATTGAAAATCCCCAGAAAGTTACAAGGAAAGAAAATTATATCCGTTAGCTAACTTTACCAAAGAGTCAGGATTGTGAGATCCTGAGCAAGGGATGTAGAAAGGGCAGGGTGCATGGGATACTTCTGACTAAAGTCAACAATCTCATTTTGGGGTGCTAACCTTGAAATTGGTTTTCATGCTTGAAACTAGTTTACTTGAACTAGCATGAAGTTTCTTTTTGTAAACAAACGAACAAATAAAATACTAGTAATATGACCATATTCAGATAGGTGGGAAGCTTCAAGTTTTGGCTCTCATCTTTTATTTCATTTCCTTCTTTGTTATCTCTTTCTACTTATTTTTTTGTTATTTGTTCAGCTTTAATAAAAAGATTTTAATGAACACCTTTGTTACTATGTAATATATATATATATATATATATATATATATATATATATATATATATATATATATATATATATCCAAGTGAAATTAGATAAATATTTCTACTGGGCAAATACCTCACAGGGCACTCCATAAGGGCTCTATAATTTCTATATCCAATAAATATTGTCCACCTGTCCTTTCAAAGGTGTACCACTTCACATTTTTAAAACAAAGTATGAAGACACATTCCCCATCCAGTATGCAACCCTACACTATAGTGGGTGTCATATCTCAGTTTGTTTTTACTCTGAGCAACATGGAGGGTAGGAAGTGGTAGGGAATGTCTTAGTTTGTTTTTCTTGATTTTCAGTAAGTTTTAACATCTTCCTGTTGGTCAGTAAATTGTTTCTTTCTACCATCCTATTGAAATCCAAAAGTACTACTGAAATCTTAAATATTTCATTTTCAAGTTTTGATGATGACCTCTGCCAAATTTAGTTCCAGGAGACCTTGCTCATGTAGTTACCAATATACATCTTAATAGTAATTTCATGATTGTGTACATATGTTTCTAATCTTTTCGGTTTCCTTTGGATTCATTTGGGTGTCAATACTTTTATTTCATTAAAATTTGTTCTCATTTTTTTTTCCTGTGCAACGAATTGTAACGATAACCTAGGCCACAAAATAGCTAACATTTTCCCTTCATGGTCTGGAGGCTGATCATGTCCAAAAAAAAATATCACACAGCCGACCAAATGTATAGGCAGCAGAAGGGTGTGGCCTAAAGATGCCTGGAGCTTGGCTAAGGGAAAGTAAAGGCGGGGACAAGCCCGAGGTAATTTGTACTTCCGGACAGAGAATCCTGGCCCAGGCCGGCCTGCCCTCGCCCCTTCCCCGACTAACGCTTCCTCCCTTTCCTGAGAGGCTTCACACGCCCTCTCCCCAGAGTGTCTGCGGGCCCGGCAAACGAGCTTGGACCCTCTCTAGGCACCTTCCCCAGCCCGATCTCCCCGGGACGGCCAGCGACAACCGGAACCCACCGGCTCGCCTCAACTGGATGCCCCCGACACCGGACTCCAGGGACCGTGTGGTCCTCACGCTGACCTGCTCCTGTTGCTGGGGCGGGCACACGGGGGCTCGGGAAGAAACGACTCCTCGATCCCGGGCATCTCGACCTCATGCTGGGGACCCTCGGGCCTGGCCGACGCTCTCAGCCAGGCTGTCCTTCGCGGCGCGGGACGTTTAAAGGCGTCCCCGTCCTCTGAGGCTCACTAGCCAGCCACACCCTGGCTTCGGACCGAGCCGAAGTGTCTTCAGGCGTCTCTCAATGTCCGCTGGGACACAGATCCGCAGCGAGAAGCCCGGCATCAGCTCACGGCTGACCGAATAAAGGAGTACCACCAAGCTGTTCTCCATGGTGACACGCATAGAAAAGCAGAAGGCCATTTTCCGTCACAGGATCTAATAACACACGACCCCGACGTCCACATCACACGCCCCCCACCCCGCTCGTTCCATGCTCCACGCATCCTCGCACCTCTCGCCCAATCCACAGCCAATCCAAGCCCGCGCGACCCGTCCCTCACAGCTTAGCTCGCGACCCGGTATCGCACGAGTCTACGTGCCACCTCACTTGCTGGCCAACTGCACCGACATGCCGTCCGCACCGGCGCTGCTCGCCAGTGACGCCCCGTCGCCCTGCCCGGTCGCCCCCGCGCTCTGACATATCGGCTCCTGCCACACCGCCTCCCCGTTCCCAGGAGTCAGGCCGGACCCTGGGCCAACCGGCACCCGGTGCAGGGGCTCCATCACCGCCATGAGGGCAGGAGCCGCTGACCGATTCCTCCCCGTAGGCTGCCACCGGTCCCAGCACACTCCGCCACAGCCCCAAGAGCTGATCGCACACTTCACGAGCCACCCAGGTGCCATTTGGCCACAGCACTCAGAACTCGTAAGTCACAGCGGCGCAATTGGAAGCCCATACTTTACGACTTTATGTGGAGCCATTCTTGGCCGAGTGAGCGGTCCACAGCACCACTCACACCTGTGCTGGTTGGCAGGCACGGCTACCACGTATTGCAAGCACCTCACACGGACCCAGGACCACGGATCCGACAAGTCCTGTGCTACCCTGCTCACAACTACACGTAGCATGCAAGCAAACAGCTACTTGCCGGAACCAGAGAACCAAACGTGTACCGATCAGCAAGAATGAACCATCCATATTACCATTTCTGCGATTTCTCACTTTGTGAAGTTCAATTGTTTCTTTTCAAGAACAAGAAGAAAAAAATGGGGGAAAAAGAAGGAAAAAAAAAGAAGAGAAGGAGAAGCAAAAGAAGCAGGAGAAGGAGAAACAGGAGGAGGAGGAAGAGGAAAAAGGAAAAGCAGGAGGAGGAGAGAAGGAGGAGGAGTAAAAAAAGAAGGAGGAGGAGGAGGAGAATAAAAATGAAAGGGAGCTGAAATTTCTAACAAGTCCAGAAGGCAACAAATTAGAAGGGTGGGTGAGGCCCTAGATAGGCTTCAGGGGATAGGCTCGAACAAAAGACCCGTGATTCTCGGTGTTTAGAAACCCACTGAAATGCTGAGCAATAGCAAGTCTGGGAATACTTTTTCTGTATAAATCATAACAGAGCATGTAAAATGACGCAGGTCTGTATTGATACGGGTCAATGTTGGAATCAAAACAATTCGAATAAACGATAGGTAGCGGAAACTACCTTGACGGGGAGAATTTCAAATCTCAAGGCAAACAATAGTGTCCAGAGAAGAAATTTCTAGAGGAAGGACAGATCAATGATTGTAAAAATGAAAACCACTTTCGATGATGGCGATTTCGGGATCAAAGGAGACATAGTAATTCCAAAGATGAATCGTGGAAGCGACCTGTTACCGTTTCTGGCTTGAAAATTGACGAAGCAACGATGGCAAAATACTCACCGGGATGAGACGTGAGGGATGACCAGTTTCGTGACTGTGTCTCACTTTTTATGCACTGGACACTTTGGATCGTGGAAAGCAGTGAAAACAGCCTAATTGTGGCCACTCGCAATCAGTCAGGCACGTTGCAAGGCGTCCCACGGGTGGAAACCGAAGCAATATTTGGAAAAACATGCATCAAAAATATTTTGATTTTTTAAGGAAAGAAACGGCTTCAGAGACATTTGATTTCAAAGGACAGCTTAGAAACCCTGTACCGGGGAAACAAGAATATCAAAACGTGTGAATTCCTCTCTCCATCACATAGCTCTGAATGTGAAGACAAAGACCCGTCGCTCAGCCTTGCTTGGATCTGCGAGTTTCCAGGCGACTTGTGTTTTCTCCAATAGATCAATTCCTGCAGTGAGTATCAGTCAATTAATCGAAAAATCCCAAGCCACGCCGAATTGCTATCTGTGAGGAACATGTCAAGAGCACTGAGCTCCCAACAGCAGTGTTCAGCTCACACCCAGGGTTGGCCTTGGCTGAACATTTGCTGCCCTCTCGTGGCAGCGCAGAAGAATGCTTCGTGACTCTGCAGGGCTAGGGAACATCCAGCCTGGCTGTTCCTTGTATACTGACAGACACTGCACCTTCCTGAGGCCTCAAAATGAATCCGTGCCCATTAGAAAACATGGTGAATCCCCACGAAGGGACAAACAAAGAAAGAAAAGAAAAAGACCCAGCAGCTCACTTTCCCAAAAACTCAAAGTTCTGCAATCCTGAGCAGGGGATAACGAAAGGGCAGGGTGCATGAGTTCCCTCCGAGTCAAGTCACCCTTTCTGCTCTGGTGGTGTTAGCCGGGAATTTGGTTTTCACACCTGACTCTAGCTTTCTCCAACCATCATCACATGACTTTTGGATACAATCAAAAGAAACCACAAGCAAACTAACAAACAAAATAAGTAATCAGGAAATAAATCAACATACAAACAAGTAAAAAATAAAGAAACAACCAAGTCAATAAGTGAGTAAGGAAGGGAATGAATAAATCATTTAATTAATTAATTGATTAATTGATGAATTACTGAGTTGATAATGTTTGTAATTTGACCCTGTTCACATACTTGCTTTGCTACAGATTTTGGCCCTTATTTTTTGGATTTCATTTTCTGGAAATGAATAAATAAATAAAAAATACATGAACGAAAGGATGAATGACTGAATTAAGAGTTAATAAACACGTCAAACAGTGAACGAGAAAATGAATAAACAAATTAATTAATTATTTAGGGGGTTGATAATATTTGTAATTGGACCCTGTTCGGATACTTGCTTTGCGAAAGGTTTTCGCTCTCATTTTTAGGTTTCATTTCCGGGATATGAATGAATGAATGAATGAATAAATAAATAAATAAATAAATAAATAAATAAATAAATAAACGAATGGACGGATGAGTGAATGAATGAATAAAAAGTACATAAACAGGTCAATCAGTAAGTAAGGAAATGAATGAACCAATTAATTAATTATTTAGTGAGTTGATAATATTTGTAATTTGACCCTGTTCAGATATTTGGTTTGCTGTAAATTTGGCTCCTTTTTTTATTTTATTTTCTCTTGTCTTCTTTTTCTTTCTATCTTTTTTTTTTGGCCATGATAAAAAAGAAAAAATCGTGCAATGGTCACCCTTTCTATACTATGTAAAATATATCCAAGTACCTTTATCTGAGTCTGAATCTGGGTGAAATTTGATGACTACTTTACTGTGCAAATCCCCAACAGGGGAATGCTCCGTGGCTGCGTGTTTCATGTATCTAATCCGTATTGTCGACTTGCCCTTCAGAAAGTTGTACTGCTTCATGTTCTAAAAGTGATGCACGAGGACACCTGTCCCACCCAGTCAATCGTCCCGCACACTAGCGCATGTCATGGATCACTATCTTTTCACTCTGGTCAACTTCTCAGGTCGAACGTGACCCTTTTGGTGATGATTTCTCTGGTTGTCAGTAAGGTTCAGCATCTTTTCCCCATCTGTCGGCAATTTCGGTTTCCTCGAACCCTTGCCTGGAACTGCTCATTATCTGTGGAAATTTTGACCGTTTGATTTTTGATTTAAATCTTGATGTTCACCTCTGCCTGAACTGGGGAAAGGACACCTTTCTCATGTCTCTTTCCAAGATACAGCTTCATGATATTTTTGTGAGTCTTGACCTATGTTTCTCATCGTTGGTGTACGGTAGCATTGGGTTGGTTTGGCTTTGGTTTGGGGGCGATGGTCTTGTTGTGTTTTGTTGTGATTTGTCTTGTTTGTTTCTGCCGGCCAGGTCTTCCTGACCGTTCCCTAGGCCAAAAAATTGCTACCATTTTCCCTTCTGTGTCCGCAAGCTGATCGTGTCCACAAGGAAATATCATACAGCGGACCGAATGTCTGGGCGTCTGGAGGTGTGGCCTTAAGAGGCCTGGAGCTGTGCCAAGGGGAAGCAGGGGTGGAGCCATGGCCCGAGTACTTCCGACTTTTGGGCAAAGAAGCCTGGCGAGGCCGGGTGCCCTCGCTCCTTCCCCGACTAACGCTTCCTCCTTTCCCGAGGGGCTTCACACGCCCTCTCCCCGGAGAACTCGCGGGACTGGAAACCAGCGGAGACCCTCTCTGGGCACCTTCTACAGCCCGATCTCCCTGGGATGGCTAGCGCCGAGCGGAACCCATCGGCTCGCCTCAACTGGCTGTCCCCGACACTGGACGCCAGGGACCGTGTGGTCCTCACGCTGATCTGCTCGAGTTCCTGAAGCGGGCACACGGGGGCTCGGCAAGAAACGACTCCTCGATCCCGGGCCTCTCGACCTCACGCTGGGGACCTTCGGGCCCGGCCGACGCTCTCAGCCGGGCTGTCCCTCGCGGCGCCGGACGTTAAAGGCGTCCACGGCCTCTGAGCCTCACGAGCCGGCTGCACCCTGGCTTCGGACCTAGCCCAAGTGTCTCCAGGCGTCTCCCACTGTCCGCTGGGACTCAAATCCGCAGCGAGAAGCCCGGCGTCAGTTCACAGCTGACCGAATAAAGGAGTACCACCAAGCTGGTCTCCATGGTGGCGCGCATAGAGCAGCAGGAGGCCATTTTCCGTCCCGGATTCCAGTCACACCCGACCCCGACGGCCACATCACACGGGCCCCTCCTGGCGCGCTCCGTACTCCACGCATCCTCGCGCCTCTCGCCGAATCCAGAGTCAAGCCAAACCCTCGCGGCGCGTCTCTCACAGCTTGGCTCGCGCCCCTGGCCTCGCACGCGTCTACGTGCCCCCTCTCGTGCAGGCCCACGGCCCCGACACGCCGTCCACACGGGCGCAGCTCATCACTGTCCCCCGTCGCCCTGCCCCATCGCCCCCGCACTCCGATATCTCGGCTCCTGCGACACAGCCTCCCCTCTCCCAGGAGTCAGACGGGACCCTGGGTTAACCGGCAGCCGGTGCAGGGAATCCATCACTGCCATGAGAGCAGGGCCGCTGACCGATTCCTTCCCGTAGGCTGCCACCGGGCCCAGCACACTCTGCCACATCCCTAAGAGCTAATCGCACACTTCACGAGCGACACAGGTGCCATTTGGCCACAGGACTCAGAACTCATAAGCCACAGTGCCACAATTGGAAACCAGCACTTTCCTACTCCATGTGGAGCCATTCTTGGCCGAGTGCCCGGTCCACAGCATCCCTCACACCTGGGCCGGTTGGCAGGCACGGCTGCCACGTATTGCATGCACCTCACACGGACCCGGGAACACGGATTCCGACAAGCCCTGTGCTCCCCTGCTCACAGCTACACGTAGCATGCAAGCTAACTGCCATTGCCAGAAACAGAGAACAAAACGTGTCCGATCAGGAAGTATGGACCGTCCACATTACTATTCTTGGGATTTCTCACTTTTTGAAGTTCAGTTGTTTCTTTTCAAGAACAAGAAGTAAAAAGGGGGAAAGAGAAGGATAAAAACCAAGAAGAGAAGGAGAAGCAGGAGAATCAGGAGAAGAAAAACAGGAGGAGGAGGAGGAGGAGAAAGGAGGAGGAGGAGGAGGAGGAGGAGGAGAAGGAAAATGGAAATGAGGAGGAGCTGAATTTCTAATAAGTCCAGAAGGCAACAAATTAGAAGGGTGGGTGAGGCCCTAGATAGGCTTCAGGGGACAGGCTTGAACAAAAGACCCGTGATTCGCGGTGTTTAGAAACCCACTCAAATGCTGAGCAATAGCAAGTCTGTGAATAGTTTTTTTGTATAAATCATAACAGAGCATGTAAAATGACACAGGTCTGTATCGATACGGGTCAATGCTGGAATCAAAATAATGTGAATAAAAAATAGGCACCGGAAACTACCTTGACGGGGAGAATTTCAAATCTCAAGGCAGACAATAGAGTCCAGAGAAGAAATTTCTGGAGGAAGGACAGATCAATTATTGAGCCATTCTTGGCCGACTGTCCGATCCATTGCACCCCTCCCACCTATGCCCGTGGGTGTGGACAACTGCCAAATGTTGGAACCACCTCCCAGGGACTCGGGACTGCGGATTCTTGGAAATCCTCTGCTTGCCTACTCAAACTTACTCGCACCATGCAGTCTCACTACTTGTCGCCAAAATGTCAGAATCAAACCACCTCCAATCTGCAAGAAGTACCATTCTCAAAACCATTCTTGGGAATTCACACCTCTTGAAGTTCCACTGTTTCTATTATAGAGAAGCAGAAAGAAGACAGAAAAGAAATTGAAAAAAAAAAAGAATGAGAGAGAAAATAAGAAGAAAATGGAGAAGGAGTAGTAAAAGGAGAAGCAGAACGAGAAGTAGAAAATGAAGAGTAAGATGAAGGATTAGAAGGAGAAGGAGCAGGAGGAGGAGAAGGAGGAGGAGAAGAGGAAGAGGAGGAGTACAACTGGAAACAAAGCAACAGCCTGTTCATGAATGAATTGGATAGACGCATTTGACTCTCTGCACTCAACAGAATACTTTTCAGTTTTTACAAGGAAGAAAATTCTGATACAAACCAAGGAAAGATGTACCTTAAAGACTTTACAGTGGGTGAAAGGTAGACACAAAAGGACAATATTGGATGATTCCACTTATTTGAGTACTCTAGATGAGTTAAAATAATAGAGACAGGTGCTGGCGAGGAGAATGGGGTGTTAGGGTTCAGTGGGGATAAGGTTTCATTTTGGGAAGATCAGAATGTTCCGAAGATGGATGGTGGTGATGGTTGCATGATCATGTTGACTTTTTTGTTGCTACTAAACTCTGCAGAACTTAACAATAGTTAAAATAGTAAATTTACGTTATGTATATTTTACCACAATTGGCAAGTGTCACAAACACAGCAGATACTTCCTAAAGAGCAAAAAGGTGTTAAATTTATTGAAGCAAAGAGACCTTGTAGTTTGGTGACACCATCATCACCCTGTGGTTTGGCGACATGTCACACATTACCCATTTGTTTTTCGACTCCCACGCTCAGTCATGCCCCTGTTTCATGTAAAGAGAGATGTGATTGTGGACATGGCATCGCCAAATGTTGTAAGTTATAATCCACATTCAGATATCCTTGGTTAAAAAATCCAATAGCACAGAGGCTAGTAGACGAGGCTGAAAATCTAATAATGCTAGTTTATGTCAAAATAAAGGTGGCCTGGGCTTACCTCTTTTGTAGGAACATCTGATGACATTTCCCTTCTTCACTGAGATGAATTATCAATGATTAAGGTGACTCCTGGGAAATAACATGGCTCTCCTTAACCAGGCCAAAACAATTAACCACAGGAGTTCCCCATAAATACAAAAAGGCAAGGAGTATTCCTCAGATGTAGAAATGCCAGGAACTGTCAGGTTGTAACAGGAACGTACAGATCAAAACATCCTCATGTTTCCATGACTAACAGGGCTGGTCAGTTGGGCTTTTGAGTAGCAGGCCTGTGACCAGAGATGTCTTAAACGGCCACAGGTTAGAGGGTAGAATATCCCTTGACGCCTTGACAAGTCTTTTGAGAAGAGAAATTTCTTTTGTGGTCCTAGACCAAAGAATCACTGTAATTCGTGAGAGACTTAAGTAGGAACACTTTAAGAAGCGCTGAAGCCACTGTCAGGAAGGCATTTTCTGATGGGAGCCAAGGACAGAACCATGAGGAATGTGCCTTCCTTCAGTGTCCTTGGACAAGGAGCCGTGGGTCAATATTGACATGGGCCCTCATGTGTGGCTTTGTTGTGTTTCAGTTGCAAAGGTGAATTCCATCCTCCCGCACTATGCTATGTTAAATATGGTTGTCACCTAAGTATGCATACAGCTGTAATTTATACAATTTTAGGGTAAGATATTCTTCTAGAAACACACACAAGAAGCCTGAAGCAGGAAGAAACGTGGGCAGGGAGAGGGGAAAAAGGTAAAAGGGGAATGGTAAATAGAGAGAAAGATGGAGAGACTTTTCATTTCATTTTTATTTTTTACTTCCTTTGATTTTAGCAATTAGTTAGGGTATAATTTTAACAGTAAAATCTACTCAAGTGTGCAGCTCTAGGAATTTTTACAAAGGTTTCCCTGTTCCTCCACTCAGATCAAGAAACAGAATAGTCCTGTCTTCCAAAAACTTCTTTCATGCCTCTTGCTAGTCAACAGCCACGAGTTCCTGACCCCTCACCCAAAAACGTGATTTTTTCATTTCTTTTTATCAGAATAATATATTTCAGAGTCAACTGTGTTTAGTAATTTTTTTACCCTTTTGATTACAGTTGATATATAATGTTATACTAGCTTCAGGTATACAACATAGTGATTAGATATTTACATAACTTAGGAAGTGATCACCCCAATAAGTCTAGTACCCATCTGACACCATACATAGTTTTTACAGTATTGCTGACTACATTTCCTAAGCTGTACTTACATCCCTGTGACTATTTTGTGACAACCAACTGGACTCGATTCCTTCCCCTGTTTCATTTAGTGACCCGCTGCAAACGCCTCCCAACTGACAACCATTAAAATATTCTCTGTGTCTTTGAGTTTGTCTATTTTGCCTTTTAGATTCCACATAAGTGAAATCATATGGCACTTGTCATTCTCTGACTTACTCCACAAACACGATACCCTTTATGTCCACCCAGGTCATTGCAGATGGCTAGACTTCATTCGTTTTATGGCCAAGTAACATTCCATTGCATATATGTTCCACCTCTTCTTTATCCATTCATCCACTGATGTATACTCAGGTTGCCTCCACATTTGTCTATTGTAAATCATGCCGCAATGAAAATAAGGATGCACATTTCCCTTCAAAGTGGTGTTTTGGGTTTCTTGAGACTATTTCCCCAAAATGGAATCACTGGGTCTTTCTTTGACATTTGGTATAGCCTCTGCTTTAAAGTCTATTTTGCCTGGTAGTCCAGATGTTTGTTCGGTTCCATGTTTAGGAAATGGCTCTTTCCATCCCTACCCCTTTACTTTCAGTCTGTGTGTTTCTTTTGACCTAAAGTGAGTATTTTGTAGGCAGCATGTGTAAAAGGGTCTTGTTTTCTTATCCATTCAGCCACTTTATATTGTGTGATTGGAGGATTTAATCTATTTACATTAAAGTAATTTTTTGTTAAAAAAAATGTTTCTTTTGTAATACCGGTTCAGTGCTGATGAACAACTTTAGCTAATGAGTGTGTGTCTCTGGGAAAGTGTTTATTTTTTCTGGATAATCTTGGTTGGAGTTCCTTGGTTTTCATCACTTTGACTATTTTGTGCCCATCCCTCTGTCCTGCAAAGTTCTGTTGGAAAATTAGCTGTCTTATTGGAGCTCCTTTATAGGCACCTAACTGCTTTTCTCCTGTTGCTCTTAAGATTCTCTTTTTGTGTTTAACCTTTGGCATTTTAATTAGGATGTGTCATCATGTGGGCCTCTTTGGATTCATCTTGTTTGTCAGTGTGCACTTCTGGTGATTCTTTTGCCTAGTTAGGGAAGTTTTCAATCATTATTTCATCAAATAGATTTCGAGTTCCCTGCTCTCTTTCCTCATCTGGTTCCTATGATGTGATGTCGTTATGCCTGTTTTTTCCTGGAGGACACTAAACCCATCCTTATTTTGGGAGAATTCTTTTTTTTTTTTTTTTATTGCTCTTCTGCTTGGATGTTTTCTGCTACCTCATCTTCCAAATTGCATATTCAGTCCTCTATTTCATCTAATCTACTGTCACTTCCCTGTAAGGTATTCTTCATTTTAGTTATAGTACTCTTCATTTCTGACTGGATCTTCCTTATCTTTTGTATCTCCATTTTTATGTTTCTTATCTTTTTGTCTTTGTTCACACTGAAATTATGGAGAAGTCTTATAAGCAGTGTTTTGAATTCTACATCTGGCAGATTCCTTGCCTCCATTGTGTTTAGTTCTTCTTCTGGAGCTTTGTTCTGTCTTTTATTTTGGAACATGTTTCTCTATCTCCTCATTTTGTGTGCCTCCTCCTCTTTGTTTCTATGTATTAAGTAGGGCTTCTCTGTCTCCCAGTCTCAGTAGATTCACCATATGTAGTGTATGTCCCGTGGATCCTAATGTCGCCATCACCCTGGTCTCTTGAACTGGATGCTCCAGGTGTGTCTGTTGGATAGTTATTATGAGCCCACCTGTTGCATTTGAGCCTTGGTTGTTGTTTGGTCATAAGTGGGGGAGATTGATCCTCAAGCTGATAGGCAATGAAGGAGATGTTTGTGCAGGCGCTGACCCTACAGAGCAGGATTGTCTTCAGCAGGGTTTTGGTGCCTTCTCAGTCTACTCTTTGGTGTGTCATGTCTAGATTAGCAGGATGATTCTGGAACTTTGTCCTAACTCCTAAACTGAGGGTCAAGGCCGTCGGGTGTTCTTTGAGCGTCTCCACTTCAGGCCAACTTTAGCAGCAGCTTCGGCCATCTGAAATGAGACACTAAGCAATCCGCAGATGGCTGTTATCCATGCTCAAATTGAAGGTGCCTCATGAGGCCAAAACTGAAGCCAAAGTTGGTTGCCACTAATGCAGAACTTGTGGCTGCTTGGCAAGATGTATGGAGCTCGCTGAGACCAGATGCTGTTTGTTTGGGTAGTGCAAAGCTTTGAGAGATTTCATGATGGTCCACAGCATGAGCCAAGACAGGCTGATTGTATGGAGAAGCCACTGGAAGCAGCTTGGGTACACCTGCATGTTGAGAAAGGGGGGGTCCAAGGGACTCCCAAGAGTGGGGTGACCTGTGTCAGTTATGTTGAGAGAAACTCAGATATAGCAGCTCCCTGGGTCTGCACGCTGGGCTCATCAAAGGAACAAAGGCTTTTGCACGCACTTCTGTTTGGGAGAAAGCCACCCCTCCAGCCCTTGCTCTGAAGAGCAACAACTCAGTTCCACCTGTGTGGCCCTGGCACCTTTGAACAGCTGCCTCAGCACTGGAACTCACAGTGAGTGAGTCCATTAGCAGTAAGTCTATGTGTGCATGGCCGCTTAGGAGGCACCTATCTCACTCAGTCACAGTCTCTACTGGATTTTACAGACAGAAGTGTGGGGACTTCTCTTCCTGGCAATAGAACCTTGGTCTGGTGAGTCCAGTGTGGGCTTGGGACATCAGGCTCCTCCAGGGGGACCCCCACAGCTGAGATGTCTCTTCTGATTTCTAATCACCACAAAGGGGTGTTGGCCACCCTGTTCTGGGTCTCCGTCCCTCCTACCTGTCTTGAGGTGGCCTCTTCTGTGTGACCCCAGTCAGAAGACTTCTGTTCACCTGGAATTCAGGCAACTCCCAGTGATGGTCATTCGATAATTGACTTGTTCTTTTGAGGTGATCCAGGGATGAGGTGAGCATAACATGTAACTGCTTTTCCATCTTGACCAGAACAATCTCATCTGTCTTGTTAAATGTATCATCACTGTGTTCATTTTTATTATTGTATCACGTTTCATTTGTGGACATCCCCGGTTTGTATATCCATTCTTCTGTTAGTGAACATTTGGCATGTGTCCAGTTTGGGGCTACAACAGGGTGGAATTTATCGACATTCAAAAACAAAGCTCAAGTTTTCTCTGTAATTTGATGTTCTTGCCCAAGCGGCAAAAGGAAATTAGTGCTTCATAGAATGAAATTTCTCAGGGAAGTGCAGACAGTTAGGAATCTAAGTGGACTTTCAATATATCTTGAGAAACTACAATTTTGTTGCTCTCCTGATTTTCTCTGTTGAGGGAGCTTCCCTGTTCGAAGAGAAAACAAGAGAACTCAAGAAAAGGAAAATAGATGAAATCTTCTAGACTCCTAAAGTCTTGACCTGACTCCTAGAGGAAGAGTGCATATCCTGAGGAGAATAGGAAGAGGACATTGTGGTGGCGTATGACATGTCTAACAAGACATCTCTATCAAATACACAATAAGCTTATGGGGCAGAAAAACAGCTCTCCACAGATAATATTACTTTCTTTGACTATAATGACAGAGGACTGTGTTCAGAAGTTGTGGGTTTTCAATTCTCCTCCACCTCTGACCATGGACCAGCTACATAAACTCTCTATATTTCAATCACTTATGTGGAAGAGGAGGCTATCTGCCCTGTGTTCCCTCTGTGTTAGAGGACTGTGTGCTTCCTGGTGCTCAAAACAACCCAGTACATTCCTAAGAGATGCCAACGGTCAGCCAGAAAGAGGAAGGTGAAAACGCGTCATGAACCATGAAACACCCTACTCATTGGCCAGTATGACAGCTGTCACTTTTTGGCTCTACCTCAGAGTCAAAGCTGGGACTGAGGTGATTGCTGGAGATGGCATGAACATGGGCCGTGCTGCTCTTTATCTGTCTGGGAGTGCTGTCCCCAGTGAAAAATTTCTCCCTGGTCTCCACGATAAATGTCCTGGCACTTCTCAATTTTCACCTCAAGGCCAAATGCCACATGCCAACCCTCTGCTCCTGCCTACCTTAGAAGGATCTCTGTGAAGGAGAAAAATTTTAAAAAATTCCACCAGCCTTTACAGCATCATCAGTGTGTGCTCTACCAACAGGAAATGAACAGGATACATTGTCTGGTCTTCTTCCTGTAAAACATAAAGCAAGTCCCTGAAAGAATCTTTCCAAGGAATTTTTCAGAAGACCTTGAAATTCTTTTTTTTTTTCTCCATTTACCCTGATCCCCCAAAGCACACCCTGCCATGGTGATCCCCCTACCTTCTGTGTTGAAATTCTTTATCATCTTGCTCTCTCTTGAGACTCAAAGCGAAAGGGGATCAAAAGACCACTTTAAACAGCCCAAGCCAGTTCAGTAAGTTCGCTCTATGACTATCAGGCTTCAGATGTGCTGTCCTCTGCTTGGTCTCCAGCTCCCCTCTGGGATAAGTTTGGCCTTTGTCACACTTACTATAGGAAAAGATTTCTTTGAAGGTAAGTGATGTTTCCCTAAAAGCCGTTTTACAAGCCATTGTTGCAGTTGCATGGAGAATACGACCGACTCAGTCCCAGCCTGGCCCTGAAGTGCTGACGGGTGCCCAGAAGCCATCCAGCTCCTTCCAAACATGTGGTATGGAAGCCAAGAAATCTTTAAATGCAAAAGGGTATAATACCTTCAAATTCCCAATGTTTGAGAGCTGCGGACATTATGCAAATAAAGGTCAACAGGGAAAGGACATTTACTAAATAATGCTACTATTATTTTACAAGATCTCCACTAGAGAGAAAGAGTCTGTGGCCAATAAACCAAATCTAAACAAAAAGGTAAAAGGGCTAGTTAACATTCTAGCAAAGGACCTGGCCAAAGTGGGTCCATAGGCAATGTTTTCAGCACACATATTTAAATAGGTGATAGACTTACATTAGTGGGAGAAATGTTTTCAAACACTGTGCTCTCAACACTCAAATATCTTTTGAGAAAGACCTTCCATATTTGCCCTTTGATTTCTCTCTTGTGAACTCAATCAACACTCAGTGTGTGGCTGTGAGATCAAATTATGTCTAATTTTTAACCAATTCATGATGAAATTATTCAGTCATTTATTTTATTTTGATTGAGGCCCTTTCAACATCTGAAGATTTGTGAGTGATCAAGCATCACGAGTAGAAGGTGTGTGTCTTGCCTGTGCTATAGCCCTAAGGACCTTGGTTGAAAGATTATGGTGGCACTGAAAGAATTTATTGTTGTGCGAATGAGCTGAAGTTGTTGTCTCTCTCTTGAGTTGGCCTTAAACATGATTTTCAAGTGTAATCCATTGAGGGCATCCTGGGAGATTACCTACCAGTTACCCTGGTAGCTAGTTGGAACACTCATGAGTTTTGAGAGAAAAAAAATCATTCAAAAGTTTAGAAGGGCCTGTCTTTTGGGTAGGGTTCTGGGCGCAGTTACCTAAATTTGGGATAACGAAAGGGAAGGGTGCATGAGTTCCCTCCGAGTCAAGTCACCCTTTCTGCTCTGGTGGTGTTAACTGGGAATTTGGTTTTCCACCTGACTCTAGCCTTCTCCAACAATCATCACATGACTTTGGGATACAATCAAAAGAAACCACAAACAAACTAACAAACAAAATAAGTAATCAGAAAATAAATCAACGAAAAAACAAGTAAAAAATGAAGAAACAACCAAGTCAATAAGTGAGTAAGGAAGGGAATGAATAGATTATTTAATTAATTAATTGATTAATTAATGAATTAGTGAGTTGATAAAGTTTGTAATTTGATCCTGTTCAGATACTTGGTTTGCTACACCTTTTAGCCCTTATTTTTTCATTTCATTTATAGAAATGCATAAATAAATAAAAAATACATGAACGAATGGATGAATGTATGAATTAAAAGTTAATAAACAAGTCAAACAGAAAAATAAAAAATTAATGAACAAATTAATTATTTGTTGAGTTGATAATATTTGTAATTGGACCTTCTTCGGATACTTGCTTTGCTAAAGGTTTTGGCTCTCATTTTTGGATTTCATTTCCTAGAAATGAATAAATAAATAAATAAATAAATAAATGGACGAATGGATGAATGAATGAATTAAAAGTTAATAAACAGGCCAATCAGTAAACGAAAAAATGAATGAACAAATTAATTAATTATTTAGTGAGTTGATAATATTTGTAATTGGACCCCGTTCGGATACTTCCTTTGCGACAGGTTTCGGCTCTCATATTTGCATTTCATTTCCGAAAAATGAATGAATGAATGAAAGAATGAATGAATAAATAAGTGAACGAACGGATAAGTGAATGAATGAATAAAAAGTACATAAACAGGTCAATCAGTAAGTAAGGAAATGAATGAACCAATTTATTAATTATTTAGTGAGTTGATAATATTTGTAATTTGACCCTGTTCAGATACTGGTTTGCTGTAAGCTTTGGCTTCTTTTTTCATTTCATTTTCTCTTCTCTTCTTTTTCTTTCTATCTTTTTTCTTTGGCCACGATAAAAAAGAAAAAATCGTGCAATAATCACCCTTTCTATACTATATAAAATATATCCAAGTACCTTTATCTGAGTCTGAATCTTGGTGAAATTCGATGACTATTTTTACCGTGCAAATCCCCAACAGGGGACTGCTCCGTGGCTGCGTGTTTCATTTATCTAATCCGTATTATCGACATGCCCTTCAAATAGTTGTACCACTTCATGTTCTTAAAGCGATGCACGAGAACACGTGTCCCACTCAGTCAATGGTCCCGCACACTAGCGAATGTCATGGATCGCTATCTTTTCACTCTGGGCAACTTCTCAGGTAGAAAGTGACCCTTTCGGTGTGCATTTCTCTGGTTATCAGTATGGTTCAGCATCTTTTCTTTGTCTGTCGGCAATTTCGGTTTCTTCGGACCCTTGTCTGGACCTGCTCATTTTCTGTGAAGATTTTGACCGTTTGATTTTTGATTTAAATCTTGATGTTCACCTTTGCCTGAACTGGGGAAAGGACACCTTCTCATGCCTCTTTCCAAGATACAGTTTCATGATATTTTTGTGAGTCTTGACCTATGTCTCTCAAAGTTGGTGTACGGTAGGATGGGTTTGGTTTGGCTTTGGTTTCGGGGGCGGTGGTCTTGTGTTTTGCTGTGATTTGTCTTGTTTGTTTCTGCCGCCAGGTCTTTCTGACCGTTCCCTAGGCCAAGAAATTGCTTCCATTTTCCCTTCAGGGTCCGCAAGCTGATCCTGTCCACAAAAAAATATCATAGAGCGGACCGAATGTCCGGGCGGTGGGAGGGTGTGGCCTAAAGAGGCCTGGAGCTGGGCCAAGCAAAAGCAGGGGCGGGTACATGGCCCGAGCTACTTCCTACTTCCGGGCAGAGAAGCATGGCCGGGCCGGGCTGCCCTGGCCCCTTCCCCAACTAATGCTTCCTCCCTTTCCCAAGGGGCTTCACACGCCCTCTCCCCGGAGATCCTGCGGGCTCGGCAACCCAGCGGTGACCCTCTCTGGGCACCTTCTACAACCCGATCTCCCCGAAACGGCCAGCGCCAAGCGGAACACCGGCTCGCCTCAAATGGCTGCCCACGACACCGGACTCCAGGGACTTTGTGTTCCTCACGCTGACCTGTTCTTGTTCCCAGGGCGGGCACACGGGGGCTCGGCAAGAAACGACTCCTCGATCCCGGGCCTACGACCTCACGCTGGGGACCCTCGTGCCCGGCCGAAGCTCTCAGCATGGCTGTCCCCCGCGGCGCAGGACGTTTAAAGGCGTCCGTGGCCTCTGAGCCTCACGAGCCCGCCTCATTCTGGCTTCTGCCCGAGCCCGGGTGTCTCCAGGCGTCTCCAACTGTCCGCTGGGACCCAATTCCACAGCGAGAAGCCCGGCGTCAGCTCACGGCTGACCGAGTAAAGGGGTCCCACCAAGCTAGTCTCCATGCTGACGTACATAGAGCAGCAGGAGGCCATTTTTCCTCAAGCGATCCAATCATACACGACGCAGACGGACACGTCACATGCCCCCCGTCCCGCGCGCTCCGTGCTCCACGCATCCTCGCACCTCTCGCCGAATCCACAGCCAAGCCAAACCTGCGCGGCACGTCCCTCACAGCTTGGCTCGCGCCGAGGCCTCGCACGCGCCTACGTGCCACCTCCCTTGCAGGCCCACGGCCCCGACACACCGTCCACACCGGCGCTGCTCGCCACTGACGCCCCGTCGTTCTGACTGGTCGCCAATGCGCTCCGACATTTCCGCCTCTGCGACACCGCCTCACCGATCCCAGCAGTCAGGCCGGACCCTAAGCCTAGCGGCACCCGGTGCAGGGGCTGCATCACAGACAGAAGAGCACTGGCCGCTGACCAATTTTTCCCCTAGGGTGCCGACGGGCCCTACCACGCTCCGCCACAGCCCGAAATGCTCGTCGCACACTTCGCGCACGACCCAGGTGCCATTTGGCCACAGGACTCAGATCTCATAAGCCACAGCAGCACAATTGGAAAACAGCACTTTCCTACTCCATGTGGAGCCATTCATGGCCGAGTGAGCGGTCCACAGCACCACTCACACCTGGGCTACTTGCCAGGGATGACTGCCACGTGTTGCAAGCACCTCACAGGGACCCGGGACCACGAAATCCGACAAGTCCTGTGCTCCCCTGCTTACAACTACACCTAGCATGCAAGCAAAATTCTACTTGCCGGAACCAGAGAACCAAACGCGTTCCGATCAGCAGGAATGAACCGTCCATACTATCATTCTTGCAATTTCTCAGTTTGTGAAGTTCATTTTTTCTTTTCAAGAACCTGAGGAAAAAAGGGGAAAGAGAAAGAAAAGAAAGAAGACAAGCAGAAGCAGGAGAACCAGGAGGAAGAGAAGCAGGAGGAGGAGGAGGGGGAAAAAGGAGAAGCCGGAGGAGGAGGAGGAGGAGAAGAAAGAGAAGGAGGAGGGGGAGGAGGAGGAGAATATAAATGAAAAGGAGCTGAAATTTATAACAAGTTCAGAAGGCAACAATTTAGAAGGGTGGGTGAGGCACTAGATAGGCTTCAGTGGACAGACCCGAAAAAAAGACCCGTGATTCTCGGTGTTTAGAAACGCAATGAAAAGCTGAGCAATAGCAAGTCTGTGAATACTTTTTCTGTATAAATCATAACAGAGCATGTAAAATGACGCAGGTCTGTATCAATACGCGTCAATGTTGGAAGCAAAACAATGCGAATAAAGGATAGACACTGGAAACTACCTTGACAGGGACAATTTCAAATCTCAAGGCAGATAATAGAGTCCAGAGAAGAAATTTCTGCATGAAGGACAGATCAATGAGTGTAAAAATGAAAAACACTTTGGATGACGGCGATTTCGGGATGAAAGGAGACATGTTCATTCCACAGAAGAATCGTGGAAGCGACCTGTTACCATTTCTGACTTGAAATATGACGAAGCAACCATGCCAAAACACTCACTGGGATGAGACGTGATGGATGACCAATTTCGTGACTGTGTCTCACTTTTAATGCACTGGACACTTTGGATCGTGGGAAGCCAGTGAAAACAGCCTCAGTGTGGCCACTGGCAATCAGTCAGGCACGTTGCAAGGCGTCCCACGGCTGGAAATCGAGGTGATCTTTGGAAAAACATGCTTCAAAAAAAATTTTATTTTTTAAGGAAAGAAACGGCTTCAGAGACATTTGATTTGAAAGGCCAGCTTAGAAAACCTGTACCGGGGACACACGAATATCAAAACGTGTGGATTCCTCTCTCCATCACATAGCCCTGAATGCGAAGACAAAGACCCGTCGGTCAGCCTTGCTTGGATGTGCATAGCGAGTCTCCAGGCGACTTGTGTTTTCTCCAATCGATCAATTCCTGCAGTGAGTATCAGTCTATTGATCCGAAAACCCAGGCCGCGCCGAATTGCTTTCTGTCAGGAAGAAGTCAAGAACACTGAGCTCCCAACAGCAGTTTTCAGCTCCCACCCAGGGTTGGCCTTAGCTGAGCTGTTGCTGCCCTCTCGTGGCAGCACAGAAGAATGCTTCGTGACTCTGCAGGGCTAGGGAACATTCAGCCTGGCTGTTTCTTATCTACTGACAGACACTGCACCTTCCTAAGCCCTTAAAATGAATCCGTGCCCATTAGAAAACATGGAGAATCCCCACGAAGGGACAAAGTAAGAAAAAAAAGAAAAAGACCCAGCAGCTCACTTTCCCAGAAACTCAATGTTCTGTCATCTTGAGCAGGGGATAACGAAAGGGCAGGGTGCATGAGTTCCCTCCGAGTCAAGTCACCCTTTGTGCTCTGGTGGTGTTAACCGGGAATTTGGTTTTCTCACCTGACTCTAGCTTTTTCCAACCATCATCACATCTCTTTGGAATACAATCAAAAGAAACCACAAACAAACTAACAAACAAAATAAGTAATCAGAAAATAAATCAACAAAAAAACAAGTAAAAAATGAAGAAACAACCAAGACAATAAGTGAGTAAGGAAGGGAATGAATAGATTGTTTAAATAATTAATTGATTAATTAATGAATTAGTGAGTTGAAAAAGTTTGTAATTTGACCCTGTTCAGATACTTGGTTTGGTACAGCTTTTAGCCCTTATTTTTTTTATTTCATTTCAGGGAAATGCATAAATAAATAAAAAATACATGAACGAATGGATGAATGAATGAATTACATGTTAATAAACAAGTCAAACAGTAAAGGAAAAAATGAATATACAAATTAATTAATTATTTGTTGAGTTGATAATATTTGTAATTGGACCTTCTTCGGATACTTGCTTTGCTACAGGTTTTGGCTCTCATTTTTGGATTTCATTTCCTAGAAATGAATAAATAAATAAATAAATAAATGAACGAACGGATGAATGAATGAATTAAAAGTTAATAAACAGGCCAATCAGTAAACGAAAGAATGAATGAACCAAGTAATTAATTATTTAGTGAGTTGATAATATTTGTAATTGGACCCTGTTCAGATACTTGCTTTGCAACAGGTTTCGGCTCTCATTTTTGCATTTCATTTCCTAGAAGTAAATAAATAAATAAATAAATAAATAAATAAATAAATAAATAAATAAATAAGTGAATGAACCGATAAGTGAATGAATGAATAAAAAGTACATAAACAGGTCAATCAGTAAGTAAGGAAATGAATGGACCAATTTATAAATTATTTAGTGAGTTGATAATATTTGTAATTTGACCCTGTTCAGATACTTGGTTTGCTGTAAGCTTTGGCTTCTTTCTTCATTTCATTTTCTCTTGTCTTCTTTTTCTTTCTATCTTTTTTCCTTGGCCATGATAAAAAAGAAAAAAATCGTGCAATGGTCACCCTTTCTATACTATGTAAAATATATCCAAGTACCTTTATCTGAGTCTGAATCTTGGTGAAATTCGATGACTATTTTTACCGTGCAAATCCCTAACAGGGGACTGCTCTGTGGCTGTGTGTTTCATTTATCTAATCCGTATTATCGACTTGCCCTCAGAAAATTGTACCACTTCATGATCTTAAAGTGGTGCACGAGGACACGTGTCCCACTCAGTCAATGGTCCCGCACACTAGCGAATGTCATGGATCGCTATCTTTTCACTCTGGGCAACTTCTCAGGTAGAAAGTGACCCTTTCGGTGTGCATTTCTCTGGTTGTCAGTAAGGTTCAGTATCTTTTCCCTGTCAGTCGGCAATTTCGGTTTCTTTGGACCCTTGTCTGGACCTGCTCATTTTCTATGGGGATTTTGACCGTTTGATTTTTGATTTAAATCTTGATGTTCTCCTCTGCCTGAACTGGGGAAAGGACACCTTTGTCATGTCTCTTTCCAAGATACAGCTTCATGATATTTTTGTGAGTCTTGACCTATGTTTCTCTTCGTTGGTGTACGGTAGCATTGGGTTGATGTGGCTTTGGTTTGGCTTTGGTTAGGGGGCGATGGTCTTGTTGTGTTTTGTTATGATTTGTCTTGTTTGTTTCTGTCAGGCAGGTCTTTCTGACGGTTCCCTAGGCCAAGAAATTGCTACCATTTTCTTTTCAGGGTCAGCAAGCTGATCCTGTCCACAAAAAAATATCATAGAGCGGACCGAATGTCTGGGCGGCGGAAGGGTGTGGCCTAAAGACGCCTGAAGTTGGGCCAAGCAATAGCAGGGGCGGGGCCATGGCCCGAGCTACTTCCTACTTTTGGGCAGAGAAGCCTGGCTCAGGCCGTTTGCGCTCGCCCCTTCTCCGACTAACGCTTCCTCCCTTTCCAAAGGGGCTTCACACGCCCTCACCCCGGAGAACCCATGGGCCTGGAAACCAGCGAGGACCCTCTCTCGGCACCATCTACTGCCCGATCTCCCCGGGACGCCCAGCGCCAAGCTGAACCTCCCGGCTCGCCTCAACAGGCTGCCCCCGACACCGGAAGCCAGGGACCGTGTGGTCCTCACGGAGACATGCTCCCGTTACTGGGGCGGGCACACGGAGGTTCGGCTAGAAACGAATCCTCGATCCCGGGCCTCTCGAGCTCATGCTGGGGACCCTCAGGCTCTGCCGACGCTCTCAGCTGGGCTGTACCCCGCGGTTCGAGACGTTTAAAGGTACCTGCGGTCTCTGAGGCTCACGAGCCCTCCCACCCTGGCTTCGGTCCGAGCCCGAGTGTCTCCAGGCGTCTCCAACTGTCCGCTGGGACCCACATCCACAGCGAGAAGCCCGGCGTCAGCTCACGGCTTACCGGATAAAGGGGTACCACCAAGCTGGTCTCCACGGTGACGTACATAGATCAGCAGGAGACCATTTTTCCTCAAGGGATCCAATCACACACGACCCCGAGGGCCACGTCACACGCCCCCAGCCCTGCGCGCTCTGTGTTCCAAGCATCCTCTTGCCTCTCGCCGAATCCATACCAAGGACAAACCCGCGCAGCGCGTCTCTCACATTGGCTCGCGCCCCGGCCTCGCACGCGTCTACGTGCCACCTCTCGTGCAGGTCCACGGCCACGACACGCCGTCCACACGGGCGCTGCTCGTCACTGTCGCCCCGTCGCCCTGCCCGGTCGCCCCCGCGCTCCGACATCTCGGCTCCTGCGACACCGCCTCCTCGCTACCAGGAGTCAGGCCGGACCTTGGGTCAACAGGATGCCGGTGCAGGGGATCCATCACTGCCATGAGAGCAGGGGCCGCTGACCGATTCCTCCCCGTAGGATGCCATCAGGCCCAGCACATTCTGCCACTTTCCTAAGAGCTAATGGCACACTTCACGAGTGACCCAGGTGCCATTTGGCCACAGGACTCAGAACTCATAAGCCACAGCAGCACAATTGAAAACCAGCACTTTCTGACTCCAAGTGGAGCCATTCTTGGACGAGTGCCCGGTCCACAGAACCCCTCACAACTGGGCCGGCTGGCAGGCACGGCTGCCACGTGTTTCAAGCACCTCACACAGACCCGGGACCACGGATTCGGAAAAGTGCTGTGCTTGTCTGCTCATAACTACACGTAGCATGCATGCTAACTGCTACTTGACAGAAACAGAGAACCAAACGTGTTCCGATCAGGAAGAATGAACCGTCCACATTACCATTCTTGTGATTTCTCACATTGTGAAGTTCAGTTGTTTCTTTTCAAGAACAAGCAGTAAAAAGGGGGAAAGAGAAGGAAAAAAGGAAAGAAAAGAAGGAGAAGCAGAAGAATCAGGAAAAGGAAAACAGGAGGAGGAGGAAGAGGAAAAAGGAGGAGGAGGAGGAGGAGAAGGAGGAGGAGGAGAAGCAGGAGGAGGAGGAGGAGGAGGAGGAGGAGGAGGAAGAAGAGGATAATGGAAATGAAGAGGAGCTTAAATTTCTAACAAGTCCAGAAGGCAACAAATTAGAAGGGTGGGTGAGGCCCTAGATAGGCTTCAGGGGACAGGCCCGAACACAAGACCCGTAATTCTTGGTGTTTAGATACCCAATAAAATGCTGAGCAATAGCAAGTCTGTGAATACCTTTTCTGTACCAATCATAACAGAGCATGTAAAATGACCCAGGTCAGTACCGATACGGGTCAATGTTGGAATCAAAACAATGCAAATAAAAAATAGGCCCCGGAAGCTACCTTGCCGGGGAGAATTTCAAATCTCAAGGCAGACAATAGAGTCCAGAGAACCAATTTCTGGAGGAAGGACAGATCAATGATTGTCAAAATGAAAACCACTTTCGATGATGGCGATTTGGGGATCAAAGGAGACATAGTCATTCAACAGATGAATCGTGGAAGCGACCTGTTACCATTTCTGGCTTGAAAATTCACGAAGCAACGATGGCAAAACACTCACCGGGATGAGACGTGATGGATGACCAGTTTAGTGACTGTGTCTCACTTTTTATGCACTGGACACTATGATTCGTGGAAAGCCAGTGAAAACAGCCTCTGTGTGGCCACTGGCAATCAGTCAGGCATGTTGCAAGGCGTCCCACGGCGGGAAACAGAAGCAATCTTTAGAAAATCATGCATCAAAATATTTTTGATTTTTTAAGGAAAGAAACGGCTTCAGAGACATTTTATTTGAAAGGGCAGCTTAGAAAACCTGTACCGGGGATAAAAGAATATCAAAACTTGTGGATTACTCCCTCCATCACATAGACCCAAATGCGAAGACAAAGGCCCATCAGTCAGACTTGTTTGGATCTGCATAGTGAGTCTCCAGGCGACTTGTGTTTTCTCCAATATATCAATTTTTGCAGTGAGTATCAGTCAATTGATCCGAAAACCCAGGCCGCGCCGAATTGCTTTCTGTGAGGAACATGTCAAGAGCACTGAGCTCCCAACAGCAGTGTTCAGCTCCCACCCAGGATTTGCCTTGGCTGAGCTTTTGCTGCCCTCTCGTGGCAGCGCAGAAGAATGCTTCGTTACTCTGCAGGGTTAGGGAACATCCAGCCTGGCTGTTCCTCGTCTACTGACAGACACTGCACCTTCCTGAGGCCTGAAAATGAATCCGTGCCCATTAGAAAACATGGAGAATCCCCACGAAGGGACAAAGAAAGGAAGAAAAGAAAAAGACCCAGCAGCTCACTTTCCCAGAAACTCAAAGTTCTGCCATCCTGAGCAGGGGATAACGAAAGGGCAGGGTGCATGAGTTCCCTCCGAGTCAAGTCACCCTTTCTGCTCTGGTGGTGTTAACCGGGAATTTGGTTTTAACACCTTACTCTAGCTTTCTCCAACCATCATCACATGACTTTGAGATACAATCAAAAGAAACCACAAATGAACTAACAAACAAAATAAGGAATCAGGAAATAAATAAAAAAAAAAAAACAAGTAAAAAATGAAGAAACAACCAAGTCAATAAGTGAGAAAGGAAGGGAATGAATAGATTATTTAATTAATTAATTGATTAATTAATGAATTAGGTAGTTGATAAAGTTTTTAATTTAACCCTGTCCAGACACCTGGTTTTTACAGCTTATGGCCCATATTTTTTTATTTCATTTACTGGAAATGAATAAATAAATAAAAAATACATAAACGAATGGATGAATGAATGAATTAAAAGTTAATAAACAAGTCAAACAGTAAACGAAAAAATGAATGAGACAATTAATTAATTATTTAGTGAGTTGATAATATTTGTAATTTGACCCTTTTCGGATACTTGGTTTGCTACAGGTTTTGGCTCTCATTTTTGGATTTCATTTTCTAGAAATGAATGAATAAATAAAAATACATGAACGAATGAATTAATTAATAAATTTAAAGGTAATAAACAGGTCAAACAGTTAACATCAAAATGCATGAACAAATTAATTAATTATTTAGTGAGTTGATAATATTTGCAATTGGACCCTATTCGGATACTTGATTTGCTACAGTTTTTGGCTCTCATTTTTGCATTTCATTTCCTAGAAATGAATAAATAAATAAATAAATAAATAAATAAATAAATAAGTGAACGAATGGATAAGTGAATGAATGAATAAAAAGTACATAAACAGGTCAATCAGTAAGGAAATGAATGAACCAATTAATTAATTTTTTAGTGAGTTGATAATATTTGTAATTTGACCCTGTTTAGATACTTGGTTTGCTGTAAGCTTTGGCTCCTTTTTTTTATTTCATTTACTCTCCCTTCTTTTTCTTTCTATCTTTTTTCTTTCTCCATGATAAAAACGAAAAAAATCCTGCAATGGTCACCCTTTCTATACTATGTAAAATATAGCAAAGTATCTTTAATTGAGTCTGAATCTTGGTGAAATTTGATGACTATATTTTACCGTGCAAATCCCCAACAGGGGACTGCTCCGTGGATGCATGTTTCATGTATCTAATCCGTATTGTCGACTTGCCCTTCAGAAAGTTGTACCGCTTTATGTTCTTAAAGTGATGCACTAGGACACGTGTCCCACCCAGGCAATGGTCCCGCACACTAGCGCATGTCATGGGTCACTATCTTTTCACTCTGCGCAACTTGTCAGGTAGAACGTGCCCCTTTCGGTGTGCATTTTTCTGCTTGTCAGGAAGGTTCAGCATCTTTTCCCTGTCTGTCGGATATTTTGGTTTCTTCAGACGCTTGTCTGGACCTGCTCATTTTCTGTGGGAATTTTGACCGTTTGATTATTGATTTGAATCTTGATGTTCACCTCTGCCTGAACTGGGGAAAGGACACCTTTCTCATGTCTCTTTCCAAGATACACCTTCATGATATTTTTGTGAGTCTTGACCTATGTTTCTCATCGTTGGTGTACGGTAGGATTGGGTTGGTTTGGCTTTGACTTGGTGGGCGATGGCCTTGTTGTGTTTTGTTGTGTTTTGTCTTGTTTGTTTCTGCCGGCCAGGTCTTTCTGACCATTCCCTAGGACAAAAAATTGCTACCATTTTCCCTTCAGGGTCCGCGAGCTGATCCTGTCCACAAAGAAATATAGAGCGGACCGAATTTCTGGGCGGCGGGAGGGAGTGGCCTAAAGACGCCAGGAGCAGGGCCAAGAAAGAAGCAAGGGCGGGGCCATGGCCCGAGCTACTTCCTACTTATGGGCAGAGAAGCCTGGCTCAGGCCAGTTGCGCTCGCCCCTTCCCTGACTAACGCTTCCTCCCTTTCCCGAGGGGCTTCACACGCCCTCTCCCCGGAGAACCCGCGGGCCTGGAAACGAGCCGGGACGCTCTCTGGGCACCATCTACAACCCGATCTCCCCGGGACGGCCAGCGCCAAGTGGAACCCACCGGCTCACGTCAACTGACTGCCCCCGACACCGGACGCCAGGGACCGTGTGGTCCTCACGCTAACCTGCTCCCATTCTTGGTGAGGGCACACGGGTCTCGGTAAGAAACGAATCCTCGATCCCGGGCCTCTCGAGCTCATGCTGGGGACCCTCGGGCCCAGCCGACGCCCTCAGCAGGGGTGTCCCCGTGGCGTGGGACGTTTAAATGCATCCGCGGCCTTTGAGCCTCAGGAGCCCGCCGCACCCTGGCTTCGGACCGAGCCCGAGTGTCTCCAGGCGTCTCCAACTGTCTGCTGGGACCTAAATCCACAGCGAGAAGCCCGGTTTCAGCTCACGGCTGACCGAATAAAGGGGTACCACCAAGCTGGTCTCAATGGTGACGTACATAGAGCAGCAGGAGGCCATTTTTCCTCAAGGGATCCAATCACACACGACCCCGACGGACACGTCACCCGCCCGCTATCCCGCGCGCTCCGTGCTCCACGCATCCTCGTGACTCTCGCCGAATCTACAGCCAAGCCAAACCCGCGCGTCGCGTTCTTCACAGCTTTGCTCGCTCCCCGGCATCGCACGCGTCTACGTGCCACCTCTCTTGTAGGTCCACGGCCCCGAAACGCCATCCACACAGGCGCTGCTCGTCACTGACGCCCCGTCACCCTGCCCGGTCGCCCCCGCGCTCCGCCATCTCGGCTCCTGCAACACTGCCTCCCGGCTCCCAGTAGTCAGGCCGGACCCAGGGTCAACCGGCAGCCGGTGCAGTGGATCCATCACTGCCATGAGAGCAGGGGCCGCTCACCGATTTTTCCCCGTAGGCTGCCACCGGTCCCAGCACACTCTGCCACATCCCTAAGAGCTAATCGCACACTTCACGAGCGACACAGGTGCCATTTGGCCACAGGACTCAGAACTCATAAGCCACAGCGGCACAATTGGAAACCAGCACTTTCCGACTCCATGTGGAGCCATTCTTGGCCGAGTGACCGGTCCACAGCACCACTCACACCTGGGCCGGTTGGAAGGCACGGCTGCCACCTGTTGCAAGCACCTCACACGGACTCGGGACCATGGATTCGGACAAGTACAGTGCTTGTCTGCTCACAACTACACATAGCATGCAAGCTAACTGCTACTTGACAGAAACAGGGAACCAAAAGTGTTCCGATCAGGAAGAATGAACCGTCCACATTACCATTCTTGTGATTTCTCACTTTGTGAAGTTCAATTGTTTCTTATCAAGAACAAGAAGTAAAAAGGGGAAAGGAGAAGGAAAAAAAGAAAGAAGACAAGGAGAAGCACGAAAAGCAGGAGAAGGAAAACAGGAGGAGGAGGAGGAAAAAGGAGCAGGAGGAGTAAGAGGAGAAGAAAGAGGAGGAAGATAAGGAGGAGGAGGAGGAGGAGAAGAAAATGGAAATGAAGAGGAGCTGAAATTTCTAACAATGCCAGAAGGCAACAAATTAGAAGGGTGGGTGAGGCCCTAGATTGGCTTCAGGGGACAGGCCCAAACAAAAGACCCGTGATTCTCGGTGTTTAGTAACCCACTGAAATGCTGAGCAATAGCAAGTCTGTGAATACTTCTTCTGTATTAATCATAACAGAGCATGTAAAATGACGCAGGTCTGTATCGATAAGGGTCAATGTTGAAAATAAACAATGCGAAAAAAGGATAGGCACCGGAAACTACCTTGACGGGAAGAATTTGAAATCTGAAGGCAGACAATGGAGTCCAGAGAAGAAATTTCTGGAGGAAGGACAGATCAATGATTGTAAAAATGAAAACCACTTTCGTTGACGGCGATTTCGGGATCCAAGGACACATAGTCATTCCACAGAGGAATCGTGGAAGCGACCTGTTACCATTTCTGGCTTGAAAATTGACGAAGCAACGATGGTAAAACACTCACCGGGATGAGACGTGAGGGATGACCAGTTTAGTGACTGTGTCTCACTTTTCATGCACTGGAAACTTTGGATCATGGAAAGCCAGGGAAAACAGCCTCAGTGTGGCCACTCGCAATCAGTCAGGCATGTTGCAAAGCGTCCCATCCCTGGAAACCGAGGCAATCTTTGGAAAAACATGCATCAAAAGAAATTCATTTTGTAAGAAAAAAAACTGCTACAGAGACATTTGATTTGAAAGGGCAGCTTAGAAAACCTGTACCGGGGACACAAGAATATCAAAACGTGTGGATTCCTCTCTCCATCACATAGCCCTGAATGCGAAGACAAAGGCCCGTTGATCAGTCTTGCTTGGATCTGCATAGCGAGTCTCCAGGCGACTTGTGTTTTCTCCAATAGATTAATTCCTGCAGTGAGTATCAGTCAATTGATCTGAAATTTCAAGCCGCGCCGAATTGCTTTCTGTGAGGAACATGTCAAGAGCACTGAGCTCGCAACAGCAGTGTTCAGCTCCCACCCAGGGCTGGCCTTGGCTGAGCTTTTGCTGCCCTCTCGTGGCAGCACAGAAGAATGTTTCATGTCTATGCAGGGCTAGAGAACATCCGTCCTGGCTGTTCCTTGTATACTGACAGACACTACACCTTCCTAAGGCCTCAAAATGAATCCATGCCCATTAGAAAATATAAAGAATCCCCACGAAGGGACAATGAAAGAAAGAAAAGAAAAAGACCCAGCAGCTCACTTTCCCAGAAACTCAAAGTTCTGCCATCCTGAGCAGGGGATAACGAAAAGGCAGGGTGCATGAGTTCCCTCCGAGTCAAGTCACCCTTTCTGCTCTGGTGGTGTTAACCCGGAATTTGGTTTTCACACCTGACTCTAGCTTTCTACAACCATCATCACATGACTTTGGGATACAAACAAAAGAAATCAAAAACAAATTAACAAACAAAATAAGTAATCAGGAAATAAATCAACAAAAACAAGTAAAATGTTAAGAAACAACCAAGTCAATAAGTGAGTAAAGAAGAGAATGCATAGATTATTTAATTAATTAATTGATTAATTAATGAATTAGTGAGTTGATAAAGTTTGTAATTTGACCTTGTTCAGATACTTGGTTTGCTACAGCTTTGGCCCTTATTTTTGGATTTCATTTCCTGGAAATGAATAAATAAATTAAAAATACATGAACGAATGGATAAATGAATGAATTAAAAGTTAATAAACAGGTCAAGCAGTAAACTACAAAAAGAATGAACAAATTAATTAATTATTTAGTGAGTTGATAATATTTGTAATTGGACGTTGTTCGGATACTTGCTTTTCTACAGGTTTTGGCTCCCATTTTTGGATTTCATTTCATGACCGTGGGTGTGGACAACTGCCAAATTTTGTAAACACCTCCCAGGGACTTGGGATTGCGGATACTTGGAAATCCTCTGCTTGCCTACTCAAACTTACTCGCACCATGCCATCTCACTACTTGTCGCTAGAATCTCAGAAGCAAACCCCTTCCAATCTGCAAGAACTACCATTCTTAAAAACATTCTTTGGAATTCACAACTTGAGAAATTCCACTGTTTCTATTATCAAGAAGCAGAAAGAAGAAAGAAAAGAGGTGAAGAAAAAGAATGAGAGAGAAAATAAAGAGAAGAAAATAGAGAAGGAGAAGGAAAAGAAGAAAAAGAAAAAGAAGTAGGAAAAGAAGAGTAAGATGAAGGAGCAGAAGGAGAAGGAGCAGGAAGAGGAGAAGGAGGAGTAGGAAGAGAAGGAGGAGGAGGACAACTGGAAACAATGCAACAGCCGGTTCATTGATGGATGGATACACTCATTTGACTCTCTCCACTCAACAGAATACTTTTCAGTTTTTACAAGGAAGGAAATTCTGACACATACGCCAGCACAGATGAACCTTAAAGACATTACAGTGGGTGAAAGGTAGACACAAAAGGACAATATTGGACGATTCCACTTATTTGAGGACTCTAGATGAGTCAAAATAATAGAGACAGGTGCTAACGAGGAGAATGGGGTGCTAGAGTTCAGTGGGGATAAAGTTTCAGTTTGGAAAGATCAGAATGTTCTGAAGATGGACGGTGGTGATGGTTGCATGATCATGTGGACCTTTTTGTTGCTACTAAACTCTGCAGAAATTAATAAGAGTTAAAATAGTAAATTTACGTTATGTATATTTTACCACAATTGGCAAGTGTCACAAACACAGCAGATACTTCCTAAAGAGCAAAAAGGTGTTAAATTTATTGAAGCAAAGAGACCTTGTAGTTTGGTGACACCATCACCACCCTGTGGTTTGTCGACATGTCACAAATTACCCATTTGTTTTTCGACTCCCACGCTCAGTCATGCCCCTGTTTCATGTAAAGAGAGATGTGATTGTGGACATGGCATCGCCAAATGTTGTAAGTTATAATCCACATTCAGATGTCCTTGGTTAAAAAATCCAATATCACAGAGGCTAGTAGACGAGGTTGAAATTCTAATAATGCTAGTTTATGTCAAAATAAAGGTGGCCTGGGCTTACCTCTTTTGTAGGAACATCTGATGACATTTCACTTCTTCACAGAGATGAATTATCAATGAGTAAGGTGAGTCCTGGGAAATAACATGGCTCTCCTTAACCAGGCCAAAACAATTAACCACAGGAGTCCCCATAAATACAAAAAGGCAAGGAGTATTCCTCGATGTAGAAATGCCAGGAACTGTCAGGTTGTAACAGGAACGTACAGATCAAAACATCCTCATGTTTCCATGACTAACAGGGCTGGTCAGTTGGAATTTTGAGTAGCAGGCCTGTGACCAGAGATGCCTTAAAGGGCCACAGGCTGGAGGGTAGAATATCCATTGACGCCTTGACAAGTCTTTTGAGAAGAGAAATTTCTTTTGATGTCCTAGACCAAAGAATCACTGTAATTCGTGAGAGTCTTAAGTAGGAACACTGTAAGAAGCGCTGAAGCCACTGTCAGGAAGGCATGTTCTGATGGGAGCCAAGGACAGAACCATGAGGAATGTGCCTTCCTTCAGTGTCCTTGGACAAGGAGCCGTGGGTCAATATTGACATGGGCCCTTATGTGTGGCTTTGTTGTGTTTCAGTTGCAAAGGTCAATTCCATCCTCCTGCACTATGCTATGTTAAATATGGTTGTCACCTAAGTATGCTTACAGCTGTAATATATACAATTTTAGGGTAAGACTTCCTTCTAGAAACACACAGAAGAAGCCTGAAGCAGGAAGAGAAATGGGCAGGGAGAGAGGAAAAAGGCAAAAGGGGGATGGGGAATAGAGAAAAAGCAGGAGAGACTTGTCATTTCATTTTCATTTTTATTTATTTTCCTTTGATTTTAGAAATTAGCTGGGGTATAATTTTAACAGTAAAATCTACTCAAGTGTGCAGCTCCAGGAATGTTTACAAAGGTTTCCCTGTAACCTCCACTCAGGTCAAGAAACAGAATAGTCCTGTCACCCAAAAACTTCTTTCATGCCTCTTGCTAGTCAACAGCCACGAGTTCCTGACCCCTCACCCAAAAACATGATTTTTTGTTTCTTTTCATCAGAATAATGTTTTTCAGAGTCAACTTTGTTTAGTAATTTTTTTACCCTTTTGATTACAGTTGATATATAATGTTATACTAGCTTCAGGTATACAACATAGTGATTAGACATTTACATAACTTAGGAAGTGATCACCCCAATAAGTCTAGTACCCATCTAACACCATACATAGTTTTTACACTATTGCTGACTACATTTATTATGCTGTACTTACATCCCTGTGACTATTTTGTGAAAACCAACTGGACTTGATTCCTTCCCCTGTTTCATCCAGTGACCTGCTGCAAACGCCTCCCAACTGACAACCATTAAAATATTCTCTGTGTCTTTGAGTTTGTCTATTTTGTCTTTTAGATTCCACATAAGTGAAATCATATGGCACATGTCATTCTCTGACTTACTCCACAAACACGATACCCTTTATGTCCACCCAGGTCATTGCAGATGGCTAGACTTCATTCCTTTTATGACCAAGTAACATTCCATTGCATGTATGTTCCACCTCTTCTTCATCCTTTCATCCACTGATGTATACTCAGGTTGGCTCCACGTCTTGGCTATTGTAAATCATGCCGCAATGAAAATAAGGATGCACATTTCCCTTCAAAGTGGTGTTTTGGGTTTCTTGAGACTATTTCCCCAAAATGGAATTACTGGGTCTTTCTTTGACATTTGGTATAGCCTCTGCTTTAAAGTCTATTTTGCCTGGTACTCCAGATTTTTGTTCAGTTCCATGTTCAGGGAATGGCTCTTTCCATCCCATCTCCTTTACTTTCAGTCTGTGTGTTTCTTTTGACCTAAAGTGAGTCTTTTGTAGGCAGCATGTGTAAAAGGGTCTTGTTTTCTTATCCATTCAGCCACTTTATATTGTGTGATTGGAGGATTTAATCCATTTACATTAAAGTAATTTTTTTCTTAAAAAAAAGTCCCTTTAATATTCTTTTTTTTTTTTTTTTTTTTTTTTTTGGTAATACCGGTTCAGTGCTGATGAACAACTTCAGGTTAGAGTGTGTGTCTCTGGGAAAGTCTTTATCTTTTCTGGGTAATCTTGGTTGGCGTTCCTTGGTTTTCATCACTTTGCCTATTTTGTGCCCATCCCTCTGTCCTGCAAAGTTTCTGTTGGAAAATTAGCTATCTTATTGGAGCTCCCTTGTAGGCACCTAACTGCTTTTCTCCTGTTGCTCTTAAGATTCTCTTTTTGTGTTTAACCTTTGGCATTTTAATTAGGATGTTTCATGGTGTGGGCCTCTTTGGAATCATCTTGTTTGTCAGTTTGCACTTCTTGTGATTCCTTTCTCTAATTAGGAAAGTTTTCAATCATTATTTCATCAAATAGATTTCGAGTTCCCTGCTCTCTTTCCTCAACTGGTTCCTATGATGTGATGTTGTTATGCCTGTTTTTATCCTGGAGGACCCTTAACCCATCCTTATTTTGGGAGAATTCTTTTTTTTTTTTTTATTGCTCTTCTGCTTGGATATTTTCTGCTACCTCATCTTCCAAATTGCATATTCAGTCCTCTACTTCAACAAATCCACTGTCAATTTTCTGTAAGGTATTCTTCGTTTTAGTTATAGTATTCTTCATTTCTGACTGGTTCTTCCTTATGTTTTGTATCTCCATTTTTATGTTTCTTATCTCTTTGTCATTGTTCACACTGAAATTATGGAGAAGCCTTATAAGCAGTGATTTGAATTCTTCATCTGGCAGTTTCCATGCCCCCATTGTGTTTAGTTCTTCTTCTGGAGCTTTGTTCTGTCTTTTATTTTGGAACATGTTTCTCTATCTCCTCATTTTGTCTGCCTCCTCCTCTTTGTTTCTATGTATTAAGTAGGGCTTCTCGGTCTCCCAGTCTCAGTAGAGTCACCATATGTAGTGTGTGTCCCGTGGATCCTAATGTTGCCATCACCCTGGTCTCTTGAACTGGATGCTCCAGGTGTGTTTCTTGGATAGGTATTATGTGCCCACCTGTTGTATTTGAGCCTTGGTTGTTGATTGGTCATCAGTGGGGGAGATTGATCCTCAAGCTGATCAGCAGTGAAGGAGATGTTTGTGCAGGCGCTGACCCTACAGAGCAAAATGGTCTTCAGCAGGGTTTTGGTGCCTTCTCAGTCTACTCTTTGGTTTGTCATCCCTAGTGTTAGCAGAATGATTCTGGAGCTTTGTCCTAACTCCAAATCTAAGGGTAAAGGCCCTCGGGTGTTCTTGGAGGGTCTCCACTTCAGGCCAAGTTTAGCAGCAGCTTCGGCCATCTGAAATGGGACACTAAGCAATCCACAGATGGCTGTAATCCATGCTGAAATTGGAGGTGCCTCAAGAGGCCAAGACCCAAGCCAAAGTTGGTTGCCACTAATGCAGAACTTGGGGGTACTTGGCAAGATGTATGGAGCTCGCTGAGGTCAGGTGCTGTTTGTTTGGGGTGTGCAAAGCTTTAAGAGTTTTCAGGATGGTCCACAGAATGAGCGAAGACAGGCTGATTGTATGGAGAAGCCACTGGAAGCAGCTTGGGTGCACCTGCATGTTGAGAAAGGGGGGGTCCAAGGGAGTCCCGAGAGTGGCGTGACCTGTGTTAGTTATGTTGACAGAGACTCAGATATAACAGCTCGCTGGGTCTGCATGCTGGGCTCAACAAAGGAACAAAGGCTTCTGCCCGCACTTCTGTCTGGGAAAAAGCCACCCCTCCAGCCCTCGCTCTGAAGACCGACAACTCAGTTCCTCCTGTGTGGCAGTGGCACCTTTGAACAGCTGCCTCAGCACTGGAGCTCACAGTCAGTGAGTCCATTAGCAGTAAGTCTATGTGTGCATGGCCCCTTAGAAGGCCATCTATCTCACTCAGTCACAGTCTCTACTGGTTTTCACAGACAGAAGTGTGGGGACTTCTCTTCCTGGCAATAGAACCTTCTTTTGGTGAGTCCAGTGTGGGCTTGGGACACCAGGCTTCTCCAGGGGGACCCCCACAGCTGAGATGTCTCTTCTGATTTCTAAACACCACAAAGAAGTGTTGGACACCCTGTTCTGGGGTTCCGTCCCTCCTACCTGTCTTGTGGTGGCCTCTTCTGTGTGACCCCAGTCAGAAGACTTCTGTTCACCTGGAATTCAGGCAACTCTCAGTTATGGTCATTCGATAGTTGACTTGTTCTTTTGAGGTGATCCAGGGATGAGGTGAGCATAACATGTAACTGCTTTTCCATTTGACCAGAAAAATCTCATCTGTCTTGTTAAATGCATCATCACTGCATTCATTTTTATTATTGTATTACGTTTCATTTGTGGACATCCCCGGTTTATATATTCATTCTTCTGTTAGTGAACATTTTGCATATTTCCAGTTTGGGGCTACAACAGGGTGGAATTTATCGACATTCAAAAACATAGCACAAGTTTTCTCTGTAATTTGATGTTCTTGCACAAGTGGCAAAAGGAAATTAGTGCTTCATAGAATGAAATTTCTCAGGGAAGTGCAGCCAGTTAGGAGTCTAAGTGGACTTTTAATATTTCTTGAGAAACTACAATTTTGTTGCTCTCCTGATTTTCTCTGTTGAGGGAACATCCCTGTTTGAAGAGGAAACAAGAGAACTCGAGGACAGGAAAATGGATGAAATCTTCTAGACTCCTAAAGTCTTGACAAACTCCTAGAGGCGGAGTACATATCCTGAGGAGAATAGGAAGGGGACATTGTGGTGGCGTATGACATGTCTAAATAGATACCTCCGTCTAATAAACAATAAGCTTTTGGGGCAGAAAAACAGCTCTCTACAGATAATATTACTTTCTTTGACTATAATAACAGAGGACTGTGTTCAGAAGTTGTGGGGTTTCATCTCACCTCCACCTCTGACCATGGAACAGCTACATAAATTCTCTATATTTCAATCACTTGTGTGAAAGAGGAGGCTATCTGCCCTGTGTTCCCTCTGTGTTAGAGGACTGTGTGCTTCCTGGTGCTCAAAACAACCCAGTACATTCCTAAGAGATGCCAAGGGTCAGCCAGAAAAAGGAAGGTGAAAACGCATCATGAACCATGACACACCCTACTCATTGGCCAGTATTACAGCTGTCACTTCCTGGCTCTTCTTCAGAGTCCAAGCTGGGACTGAGGTGATGGCTGGAGATGGCATGAACATGGGCTGTGCTGCTCTTTATCTGTCTGGGAGTGCTTTCCCAGTGACACCTTTCTTTTTGGTCTCCACAATAAATGACCTGGCACTTCTCAATTTTCACCTCCCGGCCAAATGCCATATGCCAAAACTCTGCTACTGACTACCTCAGAAGAATCTCTGTGAGGGAGAAACAATTTTAAAAATTCCACCAGCCTTTACATCATCCTCAGCGTTTGCTCTACCAACAGGAAATGAACAGGATACATTTTCTGTTCTTCTTCCTGTAAAACAAAAAGCAAGTCCCTGAAAGAATCTTTCCAAGAAATCCTTCAGAAGATCTTGAAATTCTGTTTCCTTTTCTCCGTTCACCCTGATCCCCCAAAGCACACCATGCTATGGCATTCCCCCTACCCTCTGTGTTGAAATTCTTTATCATCTTGCTCTCTCATGAGACTGAAGGCGAAAGAGGATCAAAGGACCACTTTCCACAGCCCAAGCCAGTTCAGTAAGTTCGCTCTATGACTATCAGGCTTCAGATGTGCTGTCCTCTGCTTGGTCTCCAGCTCCCCTCTGAGACAAAGGTTGGCCTTTGTCACACTTACTATAGGAAAAGATTTCTTTGGAAGGTAAGTGATGTTTCCCTAAAAGCCGTTTTACAAGTCATAGTTGCAGTTGCATGAAGAATAAAACCGACTCAGTCCCAGGCCGGCTCTGAAGTGCTGATGTGTGTTCAGAAGCCATCCAGCTCCTTCCAAACACGTGGTATGGAAGCCAAAAAATCTTTAAATGCAAAAGGGTATAATACATTCAAGTTCCCAATGTTTGAGAGCTGCGGACATTATGTAATAGAGGTCAACAGGGAAAGGACATTTACAAAATAATGTTATTATTATTTTACAAGATCTCCATTAGAGAGAAAGAGTCTGTGGCCAATAAACCAAATCTAAACAAAAAGGTTACAGGGATAGTTTACATTCTAGCAAAGGACCCGGCCAAAGTGGGTCCATAGGCAATGTTTTCAGCACACATACTTAAATAGCTGATAGACTTACATTAGTGGGGGAAATGCTTTAAAACACGGTGCTCTCACAGACTCAAATATCCTTTGAGAAGGATCTTCCATATTTGCCCTTTGATTTCTCTCTTGTGAACTCAATCAACCCTCAGTGTGTGGCTGTGAGATCAAATTATGTCTAATTTTTATCCAATTCATGATGGAATTATTCAGTCATTTATTTCATTTTGATTGAGGCCCTTTCAACATCTGAAGAGTTGTGAGTGATCAAGCATCACGAATAGAAGGTGTGTGTCTTGCCTGTGCTATAGCCCTAAGGTCCTTGGTTGAAATATTTCGGTGGCACTGAAAGAATTTATTGTTGTGCGAATGAGCTGAAGTTGTTGGCTCTCTCTTGAGTTGGCCTTAAACATGATTTTCAAGTGTAATCCATTGAGGGCATCCTGGGGGCTTACCTACCAGTTACTCTGGTAGCTAGTTTGAACACTCATGAGGTTTAGGAGAAAAAATCATTCAACAGTTCAGAAGGACCTGTCTTTTGGGTAGGGTTCTGGGTGCAGTTACCTAAATTTGTATGAATAAGCCCTATGCTCCTAGTGCAAACTTTCTGAAAATTATCTTAACTGCTGTTTTAACGATCATCAGAAGAGTAGAAATATTGATCATCACTGCCACCAACCACACACGACTATACATGCTGAATGAGAAAAGCAAATGTGAGCTGAAGGTCTGAAAACAAGGTAGACCTACCATCCACCCCAGCAATAGTATGCTAAGACATCTACACAAGAGAAATGAAACTTGGCATTAGTGTGCAAGTGCATGTGGGTACAGTATCTCTGGTCATAACTGCCCCACTTCGCAAACAACCCATTGCACAGAAAACTACCTTAAACATTCAAAAAGCAAAAGTAGACTTGAACAAAGAAAAAGACAAATCCTATTTTGATGAAGAAGACTCAATGTTATACATATGTCAGTTATCCCTAAGTTAACTTATAAACAGCATGATTTTCACAGAAATTAAAATATTCTTTTCCAGTCTTGTGTAAGAGAAGTTGATTAGAAAATTCAAATGGAAAAAGAAGCAGAAACAACTGAGAAAGTACTCACGGTGGGAAAAGGAAGAAGCATAGCACATCACATAGTATTCTAAAATCAGAATATTGCATCTTTAAGAGGATTGTACTGGCACATTAGTACATAAATACACTAAAAGAATCAAATAGGACTCCAGAAATAGACCCAATATTAATGCAAATTAAGCATATGAAAAAAACAGTATCTGAACCTGGGAGAAAAGATCTTTTGTTAATTAAGTGGAACAGGTACAAAGAAGAATCTATCAGAAAGGCAAATTTGTCCAAATATATTACATTGAATATCAGGATAAATTCCAAATGAATAGCAGATACAAAAAAACAATTAAAGCACTAGGGAAAAAATTAACAAATGCTTTTATAATACGGGAGTGGAGAAAAGATACCTAAATTTTGACTCAGAACCCAGAAGCAATAAAAGAATCATAAATCTGAAAAGATGTACACTTCATAAAATCTTTGCATAACAAAATATATAATAAGCAAAGTTTAATAAAAAGGACAAAGTAAAAAAGGTGTTTATAACTGAAAGACACTAGACAAAGGGCAACTCTTCATGCTCTATTAAGACCTCCTAAAAATAAAGAACACCAGCGAAGCACTAGAAGAATAGGCTGAAAATAGGAAACTGCGATAGGCATGTTGTGAAATGGCCCCAGATGAGTCCCATTTTCCTCACTTTTACGCCCTCGCTCTTCTTCCATTGAGCACAGGCGAGACCTAATGGCATGCCTCTGATAAATAGAAAATGGCAAAATTTATGCAACGTGACTTCTGTGATTAGGTTATGTAAACCTATGGCTGCCATCTTGCTGGCACCCTCTGGCTCTCTCACTTACTTGCTCTGATGGAGCCAGCTGCCATCTTCCATGACTCTCGACGGAGAGGTCCATCTGCCCGGATACTGAATACTCTGGCCAACAGCTTGTGAGGAACTGAAGAAATGAATCTTGCCAGTGACAAAGTAAGCACGCTATGAACTAGATCCTTCCTCCTGAGGCTTCAGATGAGACCACAGGCCCAGCTGACATTTAAACTGGGGCTTTACAAGAGACGGTGACATAGAGCAGACGTCTGCGCTTCCTAAGCCATGGATCGGTACCTGATAGTGGTCTATCAGGTACAAGGCCAAGAGAGCTAAGTTTCGTCTTATTTGCAGCTGCTCCCCAGTGCTGACATCACTCCCTTTGCTCTTCCTAATTTCATTAGGCATTAGGTCCTCATGGGAGAACCAGTCCCAGGTGTCGTTACAGTTGGGGACTGCTGAAGTAAAAGATCCAGCTAAGCTGTGCCCAAACTACTGATCCACAGCGGCTGTGAGATAACAAATAAATGCCTGTTGCTTGAAGCCGCTAAACTTTGGAGCAATTGATTACTTGGCAGCAGATAACATATCATGAAGTAAAAAAAAAAAAAAAATAGCCTTGAAAGATTTAAAAAAATGCTCAACAAACTAAAAAGGGAAATATACATTAAAATGACACCGAGATACAATCTCTGACTTATATCTTGAAGAAAATTTCAAAAGTTTTAAAGTGACTTTGCTCCTGAGATAGTGCTTCTGCAATAAAATCCTACCCTTTCCAACGATAATATGCTTTCTAGTCATCTTTCTTGAAAGGAAAATGGCGTTAGTAATGATTTGATTTTATTAAAAATGTTTTTTCTTAAAGTGTAGAATCTATCATTCAATGCTGCTTAATCTAATGTTTTTAAACAGGCTATATCTGTACTTAGTAATATTCTAGGTAGGTTTTAGACTGGTAAAGTTAATTTTTAAGGAAATGACCTAAGCTGACAATCATGAGAAAGAGGAGTTTCTAACATGTCCGTGAAACAAGAATTCAATTTTTGGAAATCGTCACTTATTTGGAAAATGAGATCCATGAATAGGTTTCAAGAGAGTTGTGAACCTGTGCAAAATTTGGTGTGTATGGGAATTATTCTAGGTGGAATTTCTGTGAGATTAAGAACCACCACTCTACAAATTAATTAGGTCGAGGAAATAAATATGCTTTAACTTCAATATCGAACATTTGATAAACATAGTTAATTGTACTGCCAATAGGTCCTTTTATCTACCATTTTGTTTTTTTTAATATGTTTATAGAATATATTTTATTAAGTGTTCTTTGAGGTATATAGTATACTGTCAAGAATAAAGGTTTTTTATCGTGAAATAATACCAATAGAATTATGTCAGAGAGCATGTGTGCCTGTGGCTCCATTGCATAGGATGGGACAATTTGATCTTTAAAAGAAAAACAAATCAATCGAGCGAAACCCTTTGACTTCATAGAAACCCTAAAATGACTGCTAAAGAACATTTATGAATGAGACAATTAGGGAAGTTTAAGTATTGACTAGGTATTCGAAAACATTAGGAAATTATTGTTAACTTTCTTGGGTGTAACAGTGATGATGTGCTTGTTTTTAAAAAGGCGTCCTATCTTTTAGAAATGCGTGTTG
Organism: Cynopterus sphinx; assembly: GCA_030015415.1. Lineage (NCBI taxonomy): Eukaryota > Metazoa > Chordata > Mammalia > Chiroptera > Pteropodidae > Cynopterus > Cynopterus sphinx. Next base: position 58,816 of record JAKZJJ010000059.1, on the reverse strand, counting down.
ACGTATGCATGGATCAAATAATACGTTCCAGGGAGTCGCTACATAATTAATTCAAGGCTGGGACTGGTGAGAGTCAGTGAAGTTAGAGATGACACATAATTATCCAGATATTGATAACTCTTGATGCTGAAGTAATTGCATCTGAAATTTTCCAAAATAAATACATAAAAGCAATCTCATGAATTCATACTCAAGAGTTGAGTTGATACTTTCAAAAGACAAAAAGGGAAACCAAGATAGCAAAAACAATTTTTAAAACAATACATTGGTCCACACCAATGATCGCCTAGGGCATTCTCCTTCACACTAGAATCATCAAAGGACAATTACCATATGCCACCTGGTATAATGGATTTTGGAACATGGCACCGCATTTGAAATACTTTTCCTCAAACAGCTGACCTAGAATCTAATCAAGCCTCAAGAGGTAACAAGTTTAAGAACAGCACAAGTCACTCACTTCCTTCAGCAAATCAAAACCATTTCTTACAAACAGGGTAAAAGGTTTGTGGCAGGGCAGTGCTTTAAATTAAGATTCGAGAAAAACAGTGAGCAGTTCAGGAGGAAAAACAAAAAAAAGTAGAATTACTTTTAAGAAATTTAACAATTATAAGTATTTGATGAGAAGGAATAATTGTTAATTTTGAAAGGTATGATATGATGTATTATACCTTAAGAAATGCCCATTTATGTTAAGAGAGTAAAATTCAAATATACAGGGATGAAGTGACATGGTGTCTGGGGTTTGCTTTAAAATCCATTGGAGAAAGAAAAATAGGTTAGAAAGGAAGGAAGAAATAGGAGATAAAGCTAATATGGCAGAATCTTGATAACTGTGGAGTCTGGTAATAGATGTCGGAGGCAGGATTTCTTATACTATTCTACTTTTGCATATTTGAAAAATTGTATATTATGGAAAGATAATGTTACCATGCTATAGGAAACACAATTGATTGTTTTAGAAGTTGAAGAGCGAGATAAAAAACTTTCAGACACTCTTAGTTCCATCCCTTAGGTTTATCATATTGCTTAAGTAATAGTTAAAATCAAGAGCTAGTAAGACCAACTGGCAGGGGGGCAAGATCCTCCTTTAAAAAATGAAAGTTCCTTAATTCAATCAATGAACATATTTAAACAGAGAAGATAAAAGAAAACTGGTTGGGCAACTCCCTACTCAAAACTACCTTTGCCATGGTCTTCAATCCTTGAAAAGATTTCATAGAGCACCCTAATACTACTTCCCAGACACTCCGGGTAGTCTTGGGTATGCAAAACCAACACAAGTGGAATTTCATATTTCCCAAATTTTGGGATGTACTTTATTGCATTGGGGGGGGTGGTGGGTCTCGAAACAGAGAAAATACATCCCAAATGACAATGGAAAGTTACCGACCAGACCGGCCACAAGAAATGCAATGCCTACTTTTAGTGTATCTGGATTGAAGGCCACAGAGAAAGAAGTTAGGAAGGATATACCCTCTTCGTTCATCATGTCCCAGTAATCCCTTATGGCAGCAATGGAGATAAAAATACTGGTCACTACATTCAAAAATTCTGAATTGGTAATTTGGTCGTATGTGGCACACGTATGAAAATGAGTCACGTATACATTCCTTAATGCACACACCACCATAGCTTTTCCCAGGAGCTCTAGGATGCTGGCAGCCAGTAGGAGGTGCTGAGAAAAACAAATATCAAGCGGGAGGTAGGTATCACAGTTGGCGTAACGGTGGTAAGATGTGACTGTGTTGAAGAAATCATTGAGGTGGAAAATGCACACTTTCCACACTCCCACACGGGCTAGACCATGCAAGTCGTGAGCAGGTCGTCCAAGTTCCACATCCGCCTCACCACGAAGCCTATGGACATGGTGGTGAGGATGCAGGCTAGTGTGGCTTCGACGAAACCTCCCAATTGGCAATCAGCATTATCGTCAGGTGAAAACATGGTGACCACGTGCTGAGTGAAACTGCAAACAAATACAGGGCATTAAGAAGGTGGGACCCTCAGGCCAGGAACAGACCCCCATGGGTAAGTGGTGCTCCTTCAGAGAATGGAGGTCTGTGACCCACATGTTCTGCTGACAGGCTCTCAGAGACCCCAAAATGGGAGCATAAACTCTGTCTCTAAAGCTAAGTGGTCCTTCGCTGATGGCAAAGCCACTTTAGAGAAGTCACTCTGTCCTAAACTTAAATCATCAGATTCATCAAAACAGTTTTGTATCCCATCCCCAGTCCTCTTGCAGAAAAGCCCAATGCAAGAACTTACAGTGATGTATATCTGCCAGGGCAAGGGGCTTCCTGAGCCAGGGACAATGGGGGTGTGTTCGAGGCAGTTTGCAGGGGACTAGGGATGTGAGCTGGTCCCATGGAAGAGTGAGGTAATGAAGAGAAAGCAGTGGTATAAATTACAATGTCTACTCTGAAAGATACACTAAGAGCTGTATTTCCAGCCCAGCGATGAGTACCTGTTGAATCAAAACTTCTTTATATAAAATCCTGGCATCTCTGGAAGCCGGGCCACGTGGCCATGATCTGCATGACACTATTCTCACTCTCACATAACTCTTACAGAACTCAATGACCCAAGATAGGGGGTGGAATTGAAGTTGGAGACATGTACACCTTTCTTCTTGGCTCCAGAGAAATGTTTCTAGCCCTTGTTTTCGGGTTACTGGCTCAGAAACTTGATGTCTCCTTTACACACAGGCCCACTGGCCTCTTCTCTCTAATGGGACCTAGAAGGATGCTGTGTGAAAGTCTCAGTTAAGTCATATGGGTCACTTAAGTACATTTGCACAATACATATGTGCTTCTCTATGATTTTAAACCCTTTAAAAATGTTTTGGAATAACGACGCCATTGTGAAATGGAACCATGTAGGAAGTGTAGCTGTTTTATTGGTTATCTACTGTATGGTAAATGCAAAGTCCACTTAAGAGAATTCTAAAGAAAAGAAGCTATTTCTCTAAAGTGACTCAAGTGCATCTTCCCCATTCCTTCCTGGGCACACTTTTCCCACTGATGTGTGTCTTTTGTAAAATAGCTTTCTTGAGACATAATCTACACACAATGATATTCTCTATTTAAAAATGAACAAAATGGTGGATTTCTGTATATTCAAAAGATTATGTAACCATCATCATTAAATCCAGAATAGATTAATCAGCAAGAGAGAGAGAGAGAGAGAGAGAGAGAGAGAGAGAGAGAGAGAGAAGAAAGGAAGGAAGGAAGGAAGGAAGGAAGGAAGGAAGGAAGGAAGGAAGAAAGGAAGGAAGGAAGTAAGGAGGAAAAGAAGGAAGGAAGGAAAGAAGGAAAGAAAAAGAAAGAAAGAAAGAAAGAAAGAAAGAAAGAAAGAAAGAAAGAAAGAAAGAAAGCAATGATGTACCTATTAGCAGTCAATCCCCAGTCTCCCGTGGCTCCAGTTCTGGGCAACCTTTAATATGTCTCCACAGATTTGACTATTGTGGATATTTCATACAAATAGAAACATACAATTTGTGGCCCTTGATTCTGGCTCTTAACTGAGCACAATGTTTTTCATGTTTACTCATACATGTATCAGTACTTCATTCCTTTTCATGACCCAGTAATATTGCACCATATAGGTATAGCACCGTTTGTTTATGCACTTAGCAAGTGATGGGCAATTAAACTGTTTTCACTTCATGTTCACAGCAGCATCATTCGTGCATAAGTCTCTGTGTGCAGGTATATTTTCATTTCTCTTGGGTATGTATCCAGGAGTGGAATGCTGGGTCACAAGGTAACTCAATCTGTAACATTTTGAGCCCCAGCTAATGTTTTCCAAAGTGGTGGCTTCAAATCACAGCAGAGCACTACCCAACCACCTCCTCAAACAACACACCCAAGGGGCAAACTTTGCGGGCAGCAGAGCCCTTCTAAAAAAAATCCTGCTCTGTAGGGTCAGTCGCTGCACAGCAACTCCTCCACTGCAGTCACAGCCAATCAGCCTGAGGGTCAATCCCTCCCAGTGATGTGCAAACAGCAACCATGGCTCAACTGCAACAGGAGGGCACACAGAACCCAGGCAAAACACACACCTAGAGCACCTGGTTCAGGTAAGCAGGGAGATTGTGCTACTGGGACCCACTGGTCATATACTACATAAGGTCACTCCAATAAGACTGAGAGACAAAACAGCCCTACCTAATACACAGAAACAAACACGGGGAGGTAGCCCAAATGGGAAGACAGTAAAACATGTCCCAAATGGAAGAACAGAGCAAAGCTCCAGAAACAGAACTAAACACAATAGAAGCAAGCTATCTACCAGATGCAGAGTTCAAAACACTGCTTATAAGGATGCTCTATGACCTCAGTGAGAACAAGTACAAAGAGATAGGAAACATAAAAATGTAGATTAAAAAAAAAACATAAAAAAGAACCAGTCAGAAATGAAAAATACTGTAACTGAAATGAAGAATACCTTAGAGGGAATTGACAGTAGATTAGACGAAGCAGAGGATCGAATCGGCAATTTGGAAAATGAGGTAGCAAAAAATACCCAAGCTAAACATCAGAAATAGAGAAGAATCCAACAACAACAACAAAAATGAGGATAGTTTAAGGGGCCTGTGGGACAACATTAGGTGAAACAATATGCACATCATAGGCAACGGGAGGAGCAGAGAGAGCAAGGAATTCAAAAACTATTTGATAAAACAATGATGGAAAACTTCCCTGACCTGGCAAAAGAATAACCTAGAGGTGCACAGTGACAAACAGGATGAACCCAAAGAGGCCCACATAATGACACATCTTAATTAAAATGCCAAAGGCTAAAGACAAGGAGATAATTTAAGACCATCAGCAGACAAACAGTTATTTGCCTACAAGAGAGCTCCCATAGTAGGCTACTTTTCCAAAAGAAACTTGGTAGGCCAGAAGACATTGGCAAGAAATAATCAACATATGAAAAGAGAGTACCTACAACCAAGATTATTCTGTCCAGCAAATCTATCATTTAGAATCGAGAGGCAGAGAACAGCTTCCCAGACAAGAAAAAGCAAAAGGCGTTCATCAACTCCAAACCAAGAGCAACTTTTTTAAGAAGAAAAGAAAAAAGAAAATATATAAATAATAAAATGGCAATTTATGCTCATCTGTTAAAAATTACTTGACAAGTACATGGGTTAAATGCTGCAATCAAAAGACATAAGGTGGCTGAATAGATAAGAAAACAAGACCTTTACATGTGCTGCCCTCACACACACTTAGAGAAGACTCACTTTACATCAAAAGAAACACACAGACTGAAAATACAGGGATGTAAAAGTAGATTTCATGTACATGAAAAGAAAAAAAAGAGAGCAGGGTTAGTGGCATTTCTACTTGACAAAATGGATTTAAAACCAAGTATGTAACAGGAGAGAAAAAAAGGAACCATAACCGCACTACTGGGTATTTACCCAAAGAACCCAAACCACTACTTTGAAGGGATGTTTGCATTTACATAGTCATTGCAGCATTATTTCCAGTGCTCAAGATATGGAGGCAGCCAGGATGAAGAAATAGGGGTCAATCATGAAGGAACGATGAGGTGGCACATATATACAATGGAACATTATTCAGCTAGAAAATGGAATGAAATCTTGCCACCTAAAACAACATGGTGGACCTGAAGCATATCGTGCTGAGTGGAGTAAGTAAGAAAGAAAAATGCCATATGATTTCGCTTACATGTGACATCTAAAGGACAAAACAGAAACAAACTCATATATACAGAAAATATTTTGATGGTTATGAGATGGAGGGTGTTTGGGGATGGGGGAAAATAGGACAGCGTGAAGAAGTACAAACTGGTAGCTTCACACCATATGTATCAGATGGGTACTAAATTTATGGGGTGATAAATCTAGTGTAAGTTTTATAAATGTCTAATTACATTGTTGTTCACCTGAGATATTTTATGCCAAGCGCCTCTTTAAAAATATAAAATTTAAAATGGAAATATGAAAAGGGAAAATAATATCTAAGTGTTATTACAAAAAGAGTAAAAAAACCTTTAAATTTAAACGTAGAATTACCCCAAGACTCAGCAATCCCACTTTTAGACATACACCCAAAAGAAGAGAAAGCAAGGACTGAAACAATTATTTGCACTGTAGTGTACATAACAGCATGTTCACAACAGCCAAGAGATGGACACAATACAAATGTCCATCATGGATGGATGGATAGACAATATGTGGCGTATACACACAAGTAATGACTAACTTGTTTGTGCAAGTAACATGTTAAAGTGACTGAGATCTGAACTTCAAACCAAAGACTATTTGTGGTTGGTGTGCATCTGCTCCATTCCAGGGCAAGCGCAGAAGAATAATTCATGAATATGGAGTAAGACCTCAAATTCACATGTGTTCCTTAAATTTTCGTAGATATTATATCACCCTGAAACTTAAAAATTAATCTGTGCCCATAATAGAAAATTGACAATCCCCAGAAAGGTACAAGGAAAGAAAGGTATATCCATTAGCTTACTTTACAAGAGACTCAGGATTGTGAGATCCTGAGCAAGGGATGTAGAAAGGGCAGGGTGCATGGGATACTTCTGACTAAAGTCAACAATCTCATTTTCGGGTGCTAACCTTGAAATAGGTTTCCATGCTTGAAACTAGCTTACTTGAACTAGCATGAAGTTTCTTTTCGTAAACAAACAAACAAATAAAATACCAGTAATATGACCATGTTTAGATAGGTGGGAAGCTTCAAGTTTTGGCTCTCATGTTTTATTTCATTTCCTTCTTTGTTATCTCTTTCTACTTATTTTTTTTATTTCTTCAGCTTTAATGAAAATATTTTAATGAACACCTTTGTTACTATGTAATATATCTATATATCTGTATATCTCTCTATCCAAGTGAAATTAGATAAATATTTCTACTGGGCAAATACCTGACAGGGCACTCCATCAGGGCTCTATAATTAATATATATCCAATAAATATTGTCCACCTGTCCTTTTAAAGGTGTACCACTTTACGTTTTTAAAACAAATTATGAAGACACATTCAACATTCGGTATGCAACCCTACACAATAGTAGGTGTCAGATCTCAGTTTGTTTTTACTCTGAGCAACAAGAAGGATAGGAAGTGGTACGGAATGTCTGAGTTTGTTTTCCTTGATTTTCAGTAAGGTCCAACATCTTCCTGTTGGTCAGTAAATTGTTTCCTTCTACCATCCTATTGAAATCCAAAAGTACTACTGAAATCTTAAATATTTCATTTTCAATTTTTGATGATGAGCTCTGCCAAATTTGGTTAAAGGAGACCTTGCTCATGTAGTTACCATTATACATCTTAATAGTAATTTCATGATTCTATACATATGTTTCTAATCTTTTGGGTTTGCTTTGACTTCGTCTGGGTGGCAATACTTTTATTTCATTAAAATTTGTTCTGTTTTCTTTTTCCTGTGCAATTAATTGTAACGATAACCTAGGCTACAAAATAGCTAACATTTTCCCTTCATTGTCTGGAGGCTGATTATGTCCAAAAAGAAATATCAAACAGCCGACCAAATATATAGGCAGAAGAAGGGTGTGGCCTAAACAGTCCAGGAGTGCGACAAGTAGAACAAGGGGTGGGGCCATGGCCACAGATGCTTCCAGTCATAAAAGACATTCACACGCCTGGTTGCCCTCACCCTGTCACAGACAACTAGTTCCCGCTTTCCAGAGGGGCTTGACACACTCTCTCCCCGGGGACCCCGGAGACCCGGCAAAGTAGCGGGGACCCTCTCTGGGCACCTTCCCCTGCAAGATCACTTCGGGACAGCCAGAGTCAAACAGACCCGCGGGCTCGCCTCAACTGGCTGCCCCGGACACCAGACGCAAGGGACCGTGTGGTCCTCATGCTGACCTGTTCCCGTTCCTTGGGCGGCCACACGGGGGCTCGGTCATTAAGACTCCTGAATCCTGGGCCTCTCGATCTCACGCTAGGCACCCTCGGGCCCGGCTGACGCTCTCAGCCGGGATGTCCCTCGCGCCGCGGGTCGTTTAAAGGCGTCCGCAGCCTCTGAGCCTCACGAGCCTGCCGCACCCTGGCTTCGGACCGAGCCCGAGTGTCTCCAGGCGTCTCCCACTGTCCGCTGGGACCCAGATCCGCAGGGAGAAGCCCGGCGTCAGCTCACGGCTGACCGAATAAAGGGGTCCCACGAGCTGGTCTCAATGGTGACGCACATAGAGCAGCTGCATGCCATTTTTCGTCACGAGATCCAATCACACACGACCCCGACGGCTTCGTCACACGCCCCAGGCCCAGCGAGCTCTGTGCTCCATGCATCCTCGCGCCTCTCGCCGAATCCACAGGCAAGCCAAGCCCGCGCGGCGCGTCCCTCAGAGCTTGGCTCGCGCCCCGTCCTCGAAAGCATCTCCGTGCCACCTCCCTTGTAGCCACACGGCCCCGACACGCCGTCCGCACGGTCGCTGCTCGCCACTGATGCCCCGTCGCCTTGCCCGGTCGCCCCAGCGCTCCGACGTCTCGGCTCTTGCGACACCGCCTCCCCACTCCCAGTAGTCAGGCCCGACCCTGCGTCAACCGGCAGCCGTTGCAGGGGATCCATCACTGCCATGAGAGCAGGGGCCGCTGACCGATTCCTTCCCATAGGCTGCCCCGGGCCCAGCACACTCTGCCACAATCATAAGAGCTAATCGCACACTTCACGAGCGACCCAGGTGCCATTTGGCCACAGGACTCAGAACTCGTAAGCCACAGCGGCGCAATTGTAAGGTAACACTTTACGACTTTATCTGGAGACATTCTTTGCCGAGTGACGGGTCCACAGCGCTCCTCACACCTGGGCAGGTTGGCAGGCATGGCTGCCACGTGTTGCAAGCACCTCACATGGCCCCGGATCCACGAATTCCGACAAGTGCTGTGCTTGTCTGCTCACAACTACTTGTAGCATGCAAGCTAACTGCTACTTGCCAGAACCAGAGAACTAAACGCGTTCCGATCACCATGAATGAAGCGACCGTATTACCATTCCTGCGATTTCTCACTTTGTGAAGTTCAATTGTTTCTTTGCAAGAACAAGAAGAAAAAAGGGGGAAAGAGAAGGAAAAATAAAGGAAGAGAAGGAGAAGCAGGAGAAGCAGAAGAAAAAGAAACAGGAGGAGGAGGAGAAGGAAAAGGAGGAGGAGGAGGAGGAGGAGGAGGAGGAGGAGGAGGAGGAGGAGGAGAAGGGGAAGGAGGAGCAGGAGGAGAATGAAAATGAAGAGGAATTGAAATTTCTAACAAGTCCAGAAGGCAAAAATTAGAAGGGTGGGTGAGGCCCTAGATAGGATTCAAGGTACAGGCCCGAAGAAAAGACCCGTGATTCTCGGTGTTTAGAAACCCACTGAAATGCTGAGCAATAGCAAGTCTGTGAATACTTTTTCTGTATAAATCATAACACAGCATGTAACATGACGCAGGTCTGTACCGATATGGGTCAATGTTGGAATCAAAACAATGCGAATAAAGGATAACTACCTCAACGGGGAGAATTTCATATCTCAAGGTAGACAATAGAGTCCAGAGAAGAAATTCTGGGGGAAGGACAGATCAATGATTGTCAAAATGAAAACCGCTTTCAATGATGGCGATTTCGGGATCAAAGAAGACATTTTCATTCCACGGAAGAATCGTGGAAGCGACCTGTTACCATTTCTGGCTTGAAAATTGACGGAGCAACGATGGCAAAACCCTCACGGGAATGAGACCTGAGGGATAACCGGTTTCGGGAGTGTGTCTCACTTTTTATGCACTGGACACTTTGGATCGTGGAAAGCCAGTGAATACAGCCTCACTGTGGCCACTGGCAATCAGTCAGTTATGTTGCAAAGCGTCCCACGGCTGGAAACCGAAGCAATCTTTGGAAAAACATGCATCAAAAATATTTTGATTTTTTAAGGAAAGAAACGGCTTCAGAGACATTTGATTTGAAAGGGCAGCTTAGAAAACCTGTACCGGGGACACAAGAATATCAAAACGTGTGGATTCCTCTCTCCATCACATAGCCCTGAATGCGAAGACAAAGGCCCGTCGGTCAGCCTTGCTTGGATCTGCATAGTGAGTCTCCAGGCGACTTGTGTTTTCTCCAATAGATCAATTCCTGCAGTGAGTATCAGTCAATGGATCGGAAAACCCAAGCCGCACCGAATTGCTTTCTGTGAGGAACATGTCAATAGCACTAAGCTCCCAACAGCAGTGTTCAGCTCCCACCCAGGGTTGGCCTTGGCTGAGCTTTTGCTGCCCTCTCGTGGCAGCACAGAAGAATGCTTCGTGACTCTGCAGGGCTAGGGAACATCCGGCCTGGCTGTTCCTTGTCTACTGACAGACACTGCACCTTCCTGAGGCCTCAAAATGAATCTGTGCCCATTAGAAAACATGGAGAATCCCCACGAAGGGACAAAGAAAGAAAGAAAAGAAAAAGACCCAGCAGCTCACTTTCCCAGAAACTCAAAGTTCTGCCATCCTGAGCAGGGGATAACGAAAGGGCAGGGTGCATGAGTTCCCTCCGAGTCAAGTCACCCTTTCTGCTCTGGTGGTGTTAACCAGGAATTTGGTTTTCACACCTGACTCTAGCTTTCTCCAACCATCATCACATGACTTTCGGATACAATCAAAAGAAACCACAAACAAAGTAACAAACAAAATATGTAATCAGAAAATAAATCAACAAAAAAAGAAGTAAAAACTGAAGAAACAACCAAGTCAATAAGTGAGTAAGAAAGGGAATGAATAGATTGTTTAATTAATTAATTGATTAATTAATGAATTAGTGAGTTGATAAAGTTTGTAATTTGATCCTGTTCAGATACTTGCTTTGCTACAGCTATTGGCCCATATTTTTGGATTTCATTTCCTGGAAATGAATAAATATATAAAAAATACATGAACGAATGGATGAATGAATGAATTAAAAGTTAATAAACAGGTCAAACAGTAAAGAAAAAAATGAATGAACAAATTAATTAATTCTTTAGTGAGTTGATAATATTTGTAATTGGACCCTGTTCAGATACTTGCTTTGCTACAGTGTTGGCTCTCATTTTTGGATTTCATTTTCTAGAAACGAATAAATAAATAAGTAATTAAATGACCAAACGAATGAATGAATGAATTAAAAGGTAATAAACAGGTCAAACAGTAAACGAAAAAATCAATGAACAAATTAATTAATTATGTAGTAGTTGATAATATTAGTAATTGGACCCTGTTGAGATACTTGCTTTGTGACAGGTTTTGGCCCTCATTTTTCCATTTCATATCCGGGAAAATGAATAAATAAATAAATAAATAAATAAATAAATAAATAAATAAATAAACGAACGGATGAGTGAATGAATGAATAAAAAGTACATAAACAGAATAATCAGTAAGGAAATGAATGAACCCATTGATTAATTATTTAGTGAGTTGATAATATTTGTAGTTTGACCCTGTTCAGATACTTGGTTTGCTGTAAGCTTTGGCTCCTTTTTTTTATTTCATTCAATCTTCTCTTCTTTTTCTTTCTATCTTTTTTCTTTGGCCATGATAAAAAAAGAAAAAAATCGTGCAATGGTCACCCTTTCTATACTATGTAAAATATATCCAAGTATCTTTAATCTGCATCTGAATCTTGGTGAAATTCGATGACTATTTTTACCATGCAAATCCCCAAGAGGGGACTGTTCCATGGCTGCCTGTTTCATTTATCTAATCCGTATTATCGACTTCCCCTTCAGAATGTTGTACCGCTTCATGTTCTTAAAGTGATGCACGAGGACACGTATCCCAGCCAGTCAATGGTCCCGCACACTAGCGCATGTCATGGATCACTATCTTTTCACTCTGGGCAACTTGTCAGGTAGATCATGACCCTTTCGGTGTGTATTTCACTGGTTGTCAGTAAGGTTCAGCATCTTTTCCCTGTCTATCCGCAATTTCGATTTCTTCGGACCCTTGTCTGGACCTGCTCATTTTCTGGGGGGATTTTGACCGTTTGATTTTTGATTTAAATCTTGACGTTCACCTCTGCGAGAACTAAGGAAAGGACACATTTCTCATGTCTGTTTCCAAGATACTGCTTCATGATATTTTTGTGAGTCTTGACCTATGTTTCTAATCGTTGGTGTACGGTAGGATGGGGTTGGTTTAGCTTTGGATTGGGAGGCGGTGGTCTTGATGTGTTTTGTTATGATTTGTCTTCTTTGTTTCTGTCGGGCAGGTCTGTCTGACCGTTCCCTAGGCCAAGAAATTGCTCCCATTATCCCTTCAGGGTCCACAAGCTGATGCTGTCCACAAAGAAATATCATACAGCGGACCGAATGTCTCGGTGGCGGAAGGGTGTGGCCTAAAATTGCCTGGAGCTGATCCAAGGGGAAACAGGGGCGGGGCTATTGCCCGACCAACTTCCGACTTTTGGGCAGAGAAGCGGGGCCCAGGCCAGGCTGCTCTGGCCCCTTCCCCATCTAACGCTTCCTCCCTTTCCCGGGGGGATTCACACGCCCGCTCCCCCGAGAACCCGTGGGTCTGGAAACCAGCGGGGACCCTCTCTGGGCACCTTGTACAGCCCGATCTCCCCGGACGGCTAGCGCCAAGCGAAATCCACCGGCTCGCCTCGCCTGTCTGCCCCCGACACCGGACGCCAGGGACCGTGTGGTCTTCACGCTGACCTGTTCCCGTTGCTGGGGCGGGCACACGGGGGCTCGGCAAGAAACGAATCCTCGATCCCGGGCCTCTCTAGCTCACGCTGGGGACCCTCCGGCCGCCCAACGCTTTCAGCCGGGTTGTCCCTCGCGTCGCGGGACCTCTAAAGAAGTCCGCGGCCTCTGAGCCTCACAGGCCGCTGCACCCTGGCTTCGGACCGAGCCCGAGTGTCTCCAGGCGTCTCCCACTGTCGGCTGAGACCCAGATCCGCAACGAGAAGCCCGGTGTCAGCTCACGGCTGAACGAATAAAGGGGTCCAACGAAGCTGGTCTCCATGGTGACGTACATAGATCAGCAGGAGGCCATTTTTCCTCAAGGGATCCAATCACACACGACCCCGACGGCCACGTCACACGCCCCCCTCCCCGCACGCTCCGTGCTCCACGCATCCTCGCGCCTCTTGCCGAATCCGCAGCCAAGCCAAACACGCGCGGCGCGTCCCTCACAGCTTGGCTCGCGCCCCGGCCTCGCACGCGTCTATGTGCTACCTCCTTTGCAGGCCAACGGGCCCCGACACGCCGTCCGCACTGGAGCTGCTCGCCACTGACGCCCCGTCGCCCTGCTGGGTCGCCCCCGCGCTACGACATTTCGGCTCCTGCGACACCGCCTCCCCGTTCCCAGGAGTCAGGCGGGAACCTGGGCCAACCGGCACCCAGTGTAGGGGCTCCATCAACACCATGAGAGCAGGGACTGCTGAGCCAATTTCTCCCCGTAGGCTGCCACCGGGCCCAGCACACTCTGCCACATCCCTAAGAGCTAATCGCACACTTCACGAGTGACCAAGGCGCCATTTGGCCACAGGACTCAGAACTCGTAAGCCACAGCGGCACAATTATAAGCCAACAATTTACGACTTTATTTGGAGACATTCTTGGCCGAGTGAGCGGTCCACAGCCCCACTCACACCAGGGCCGGTTGGTAGGCACGGCTTCCACGTGTTGCAAGCACCTCACACGGACCCGGGACCACGGATTCAGACAAGTCCTGTGCTCCCCTGCTCACAACTACACGTAGCATGCAAGCTAACTGCTACTTGCCTGAACCAGAGAACCAAATGTGTTCCGATCAACAGGAATGAACCATCCATATTACCATTCTTGCGATTTCTCACTTTGTGAAGTTCAATGGTTTCTTTTCAAGAACAAGAAGAAAAAAGGGGGAAAGAGAAGAAAAAAAAGAAAAAAGAGAAGGAGAATCATGAGAAGCAGGAGGAGAAACAGAAGGAGGAGGAGGAGGAAAAAAAGGAGAAGGAAGATGAGGAGGAGGAGGAGGAGGGGGAGGAAGAAAAGGAGGAGGAGAAGGAGGAGAATGGAAATGAAGAGGAGCTGAAATTTCTAACAAGTCCAGAAAGCACCAATTAGAAGGGTGGGTGAGGCCGTAGATAGGCTTCAGGAAACAGGTCCGAACAAAAGACCCGTGATTCTCGGTGTTTAGAAACCCACTGAAATGCTGAGCAATAGCAAGTCTGTGAATAGTTTTTTTGTATACATCATAACAGAGCATGTAAAATGACGCAAGTCTGTATCGATACGGGTCAATGTTGGAATCAAAACAATGCGAATAAAGGATAGGCATCCTAAACTACCTAGACAGGGAGAATTTCAAATCTGAAGGCAGACAATAGAGTCCAGAGAAGAAATTTCTGGAGGAAGGACAGATCAATGATTGTCAAAATGAAAACCACTTTCGATGATGGCGATTTCGGGATCAAAGGAGACATAGTCATTCCACAGAAGAATCGTGGAAGCGACCTGTTACCATTTCTGGCTTGAAAATTGATGAAGCAACGATGGCAAAACACTCACCGGGATGAGACGTGAGGGACGACCAGTTTCGTGACTGTGCCTCACTTTTTATGCACTGGACACTTTGGATCGTGGAAAGCCAGGGAAAACAGCCTCATTGTGGCTACTCGCAATCAGTCAGGCATGTTGCAAGGCGTCCCACGGCTTGAAACGAAAGCAATCTTTGGAAAAACAAAAATCAAAAAAAATTTATTTTTTAAGGAAAGAAACGGCTTCAGAGACATTTGATATGAAAGAGCAGCTTAGAAAACCTGTACCGGGGACACAAGAATATCAAAACGTGTGGATTCCTCTCTCCATCACATAGCCCTGAATGCGAAGACAAAGGCCCGTCGGTCAGCCTTGCTTGGATCTGCATAGCGAGTCTCCAGGCGACTTGTGTTTTCTCCAATAGATCAATTCCTGCAGTGAGTATCAGTCAATGGATCCGAAAACCCAGGCCGCGCCGAATTGCTTTCTGTCAGGAAGAAGTCAAGAACACTGAGCTCCCAACAGCAGTTTTCAGCTCCCACCCAGGGTTGGCCTTAGCTGAGCTGTTGCTGCCCTCTCGTGGCAGCACAGAAGAATGCTTCGTGACTCTGCAGGGCTAGGGAACATCTGGCCTGGCTGTTCCTTGTCTGCTGACAGACACTGCACCTTCCTGAGGCATCAAAATGAATCCGTGCCCATTAGAAAACATGGAAAATCCCCACGAAGGGAAAAAGAAAGAAAGAAAAGAAAAAGACCCAGCAGCTAACTTTCCCAGAAACTGAAAGTTCTGCCATCCTGAGCAGGGGATAACGAAAGGGCAGGGTGCATGAGTTCCCTCCGAGTCAAGTCACCCTTTCTGCTCTGGTGGTGTTAACCCGGAATTTGGTTTTCACACCTGACTCTAGCTTTCTCCAACCATCATCACATGACTTTGGGATACAATCAAATGAAACCACAAGCAAACTAACAAACAAAATAAGTAATCACGAAATAAATCAAACAAAAACCAGTAAAAAATGAAGAAACAACCAAGTCAATAAGTGAGTAATGAAGGGAATGAATAGATTATTTAATTAATTAATTGATTAATCAATGAATTAGTGAGTTGATAACGTTTGTAATTTGACCCTGTTCGGATACTTGCTTTGCTACAGCTTTTGGCCCTTATTTTTGGATTTCATTTCCTTGAAATGAATAAATAAATAAGAAATACATGAGGGAATGGATGAATGAATGAATTAAAAATTAATGAACAGGTCAATTAGTAAGTAAGGAAATGAATGAACCAGTTAATTAATTTTTTAGTGAGTTGATAATACTTGTAATTTGACCCTGTTCAGATACTTGGTTTGCTGTAAGCTTTGGCTCCTTTTATTTATTTCATTTTTTCTTCTCTTTTTTTTCTTTCTATCTTTTTCCTTTGGCCATGATAAAAAAGAAAAAATCGTGCAATGGTCACCCTTTCTATACTATGTAAGATATATCCAAGTATCTTTTACCGAGTCTGAATCTTGGTGAAATTCGTTGACCATTTTTACCGTGCAAATCCCCAACAAGGGACTGCTCCGTGTCTGCATGTTTCATGTATCTACTCCGTATTGTCGACTTGCCCTTCAGAAAGTTGTACTGCTTCATGTTCTTAAAGTGATGCACGAGGACACGTATCCCACCCAGGCATTGGTCCCGCACACTAGCGCATGTCATGGATCACTATCTTTTCACTCTGGGCAACTTCTCAGGTATTACATGACCCTTTCGGTTTGCATTTCTCTGGTTGTCAGTAAAGTTCAGCATTTTTTCCCTGTCTGTCGGCAATTTCGGTTTCTTCGGACCCTTGTCTGGACCTGCTCATTTTCTGTGGGGATGTTGACCGTTTGATTTTTGATTTAAATCTTGATGTTCACCTCTGCCTGAACTGGGGAAAGGACACCTTTCTCATGTCTGTTTCCAAGATACAGCTTCATGATATTTTTGTGAGTCTTGACCTATGTTTCTCATCGTTGGTGTATGGTAGAATGGGGTTGGTTTGGCTTTGTTTTGGAGGGCGGTGGTTTTGCTGTGTTTTGTTGTGATTTGTCTTGTTTGTTTCTGTCGGGCTGGTCTTTCTGACTATTCCCTAGGCCAAGAAATTGTTCCCATTTTCCCATCTGTGTCCGCAAGCTGATCCTGTCCACAAAGAAATATCATACAGCGGACTGAATGTCTGGGCGGCGGGAGGGTGTGGCCTAAAGAGGCCTGGAGCTGGACCAAGGGAAAGTAGGGGCGGGGCCATGACCCGAGCTACTTCCTACTTCCGGGCAGAGAAGCCTGGCCCAGGCCGAGCTACCCTCGCTTCTTCCCCGACTAACGCTTCCTCACTTTCCCGAGGGGCTTCACACGCCTTCTCCCCGGAGAACCAGCGGGCCAGGCACACCAGCGGCGACCCTCTCTGGGCACCTTCCCCTGCCTGATCTCCCCAGGACGCCCAGCGCCAAGCGGAAACCACCGGCCGCCTCAAATGGCTGCCCCAGACACCGGACGCCAGGCACCGGTTGCTTCTCACGCTGACCTGTTCCCGTTTCTGGGGCGGGCACACGGGGGCTCGGCAAGAAACGACTCCTCGATCCCGGGCCTCTCGACCTCACGCTGGGGACCCTCGGGCCCGGCCGACGCACTCAGCTGGGTTGTCCCTCGCGGCGCGGGACGTTTGAAGGTGTCCGCGGCCTCTGAGCCTCAAGAGCCTGCCACACCCTGGCTTCGGACTGAGCCCGAGTGTCTCCAGGCATCTCGCACTGTACGCTGGGACCCATATCCGCAGCGAGAAGCCCAGCGTCAGCTCACGGTTGACCGAATAAAGGGGTCCCACTAAGCTGGTCTCCATGCTGACGCGCATAGAGCAGTGGAGGTCATTTACCGTCACGGGATCGAATCACACGCGACCCCGACGGCCACGTCACACACCCAACGCCCCGCGCGCTCCGTACTTCACGCATCCTCGCGCCTCTCGCTGAATCCATAGCCAAGCCAAGCCCGCGCTGCGCTTCCCTCACGGAGTGGCTCGCAACCCGTCCTCGCACGCATCTATGTGCCACATCCCTTGCATGCCCACGGCCCCGACACGCCGTCCACAGCGGCGCTGCTCGCCACTGACGCCCCGTCGCCCTACCCGGTCGCCCCCGTGCTCCGACATCTCGGCTCCTGCGAAACTGCCTCCCCGCTCCCAGGAGTCAGGCCGGACCCTGGGCCAACCGGCACCCAGTTCAGGGGCTCCATCACCGACACAGAGCAGGGGCCGCCTACCGATTTTTCCATGTAGGCTGGCACGGGGTCCCAACACACTCCGCCACAGCCCAAAGAGCTCATCGCACACTTCGGGCACGACCCAGGTGCCATTTGGACACAGGAGTCAGAGATCATAAGCCACAGTGGCACAATTAGAAGCCAGCTCTTTCCGACTGCATGTGGAGCCATTCGTGGTCGAGTGTCCGGTTTATAGCACCCCTTCCACCTGGGCCCGTAGGTGTGGACAACTGCCAAGTGTTGGAAGCACCTCCCAGGAACTCGCGACTGCGGATTCTTGGAAATCCTCTGCTTCCCTACTCAAACCTACTCCAACCATGCGGTCTCAATACTTGTCGCCGAAATCTCAGAAGCAAACCCCTTCCAATCTGCAAGAACTACCATTCTCAAAACCATTCTTGGGAATTCACACCTCGTGAAGTTCCACTGTTTCTATTATAAAGAAGCAGAAAGAAGAAAGAAAAGAGGTGAAGAAAAAGAATGAGAGAGAAAATAAGGAGAAGAAAACGGAGAAGGAGAAGGAAAAGGAGAAGGAGAACAAGAAGTAGGAAAAGAAGAGTAAGATGAAGGAGCAGAAGGAGAAGGAGCAGGAGGAGGAGAAGGAGGAGGAGGAAGAGGAGGAGGAGGAGGACAACTGGAAACAATGCAACAGCCTGTTCATTGATGGATGGATAGACTCATTTGACTCTCTCCACTCAACAGAATACTTTTCAGTTTTTACAAGGAAGAAAATTCTGACACATACCCCAGCACAGATGAACCTTAAAGACATTACAGTGGGTGAAAGGTAGACACAAAAGGACAATATTGGACGATTCCACTTATTTGAGGACTCTAGATGAGTCAAAATAATAGAGACAGGTGCTGGAGAGGAGAATGGGGTGCTAGGGTTCAGTGGGGAGAACGTTTCAGTTTGGGAAGATCAGAATGTTCCGAAGATGGATGGTGGTGATGGTTGCATGATCATGTGGACTTTTTTGTTGCTACTAAACTCTGCAGAACTTAACAATAGTTAAAATAGTAAATTTACGTTATGTATATTTTACCACAATTGGCAAGTGTCACAAACACAGCAGATACTTCCTAAAGAGCAAAAAGGTGTTAAATTTATTGAAGCAAGGAGACCTTGTAGTTTGGTGACACCATCACCACCCTGTGGTTTGGCGACATGTCACAAATTACCCATTAGTTTTTTGACTCCCACGCTCAGTCATGCCCCTGTTTCATGTAAAGAGAGATGTGATTGTGGACATGTCATCGCCAAATGTTGTAAGTTATAATCCACATTCAGATGTCCTTGGTTAAAAAATCAAATAGCACAGAGGCTAGTAGACGAGGCTAAAAATCTAATAACGCTAGTTTATGTCAAAATGAAGGTGGCCTGGGCTTACCTCTTTTGTAGGAAAATCTGATGACATTTCACTTCTTCACAGAGATGAATTATCAATGATTAAGGTGACTCCTGGGAAATAACATGGCTCTCCTTAACCAGGCCAAAACAATTAACCACAGGAGTTCCCCATAAATACAAAAAGGCAAGGAGTATTCCTCAGATGTAGAAATGCCAGTACCTGTCAGGTTGTAACAGGAACGTACAGATCAAAACATCCTCATGTTTCCATGACTAACAGGGCTAGTCAGTTGGACTTTTGAGTAGCAGGCCTGTGACCAGAGATGTCTTAAAGGGCCACAGGAAAGAGGGTAGAATATCCCTTGACGCCTTGACAAGTCTTTTGAGAAGAGAAATTTCTTTTGAGGTCCTAGACCAAAGAATCACTGTAATTCGTGAGAGCCTTAAGTAGGTACACTGTAAAAAGCGCTGAAGCCACTGTCAGGAAGGCATGTTCTGATGGGAGCCAAGGACAGAACCATGAGGAATGTGCCTTCCTTCAGTGTCCTTAGACAAAGAGCCGTGGGTCAATATTGACATGGGCCCTTATGTGTGGCTTTCTTGTGTTTCAGTTGCATAGGTCAATTCCATCCTCCTGCACTATGCTATGTTAAATGTGGTTGTCACCTAAGTAAGCTTACAGCTGTAATTTATACAATTTTAGGGTAAGTCTTCCTTCTAGAAACACACAGAAGAAGCCTGAACCAGGAAGAGAAATAGGCAGGGAGAGGGGAAAAAGGCAAAATGGGCATGGTAAATAGAGAGAAAGCAGGAGAGACTTGTCATTTCATTTTTATTTTTTACTTCCTTTGATTTTAGCAATTAGTTGGGGTATAATTTTAATAGTAAAATCTACTCAAGTGTGCAGCTCCAGGAATTTTTACAAAGGTTTCCCTGTGATCTCCACTCAGAGCAAGAAACAGAATAGTGCTGTCTCCCAAACACTTTTTTCATGCCTCTTGCTAGTCAACAGCCACGAGTTTCTGACCCCTCACCCAAAAACGTGATTTTTTTGTTTCTTTTCATCAGAATAATGTTTTTGAGAGTCAACTGTGTTTAGTAATTTTTTTTTACCCTTTTGATTACAGTTGATATATAATGTTATACTAGCTTCAGGTATACAACATACTGATTAGACATTTACATAACTTAGGAAGTGATAACCCCAATAAGTCTAGTACCCATCTGACACCATACATAGTTTTTACACTATTGCTGACTACATTTCTTATGCTGTACTTACATCCCTGTGACTGTTTTGTGACAACCAACTGGACTCCATTCCTTCCCCTGTTTCATCCAGTGACCAGCTGCAAACGCCTCCCAACTGACAACCATTAAAATGTTCTCTGTGTCTTTGAGTTTATTTCTGTTTTGTCTATTTTGTCTTTTAGATTCCACATAAGTGAAATCATATGGCACTTGTCATTCTCTGACTTACTCCACAAACACGATACCCTCTCTGTCCACCCAGGTCATTGCAGATGGCTAGACTTCATGCCTTTTATGGCCAAGTAACATTCCATTGCATATAAGTTCCACCTCTTCTTTATCCATTCATCCACTGATGTATACTCAGGTTGCCTCCACATCTTGGCTATTGTAAATCATGCCGCAATGAACATAAGGATGCACATTTCCCTTCAAAGTGGTGTTTTGGGTTTCTTGAGACTATTTCCCCAAAATGGAATTACTGAGTCTTTCTTTGAGATTTGGTTTAGCCTCTGCTTTAAAGTCTATTTTGCCTGGTAGTTCAGATTTTTCTTCAGTTCCATGTTCACGGAATGGCTCTTTCCATCCCTACCCCTTCACTTTCAGTCTGTGTGTTTCTTTTGACCTAAAGTGAGTCTTTTGTAGGCAGCATGTGTAAAAGGGTCTTGTTTTCTTATCCATTCAGCCACTTTATATTGTGTGATTGGAGAATATAATCTATTTACATTAAAGTAATTTTTTCATTAAAAAAATTCCCTTTAATATTCTTTTATTTTTTATTGTAATACTGGTTCAGTGCTGATGAAAAACTTAAGCTTTTGAGTGTGTGTCTCTGTGAAAGTCTTTATCTTTTCTGGGTAATCTTGGATGGAGTTCCTTGGTTTTCATCACTTTGACTATTTTGTGCCCATCCCTCTGTCCTGCAAAGTTTCTGTTGGAATTTAGCTGTCTTATTGCAGCTCCTTTATAGGCACCTAACTGCTTTTCTCCTGTTGCTCTTAAGATTCTCTCCTCGTGTTTAACCTTTGCCATTTTAATTAGGATGTGTCATGGTGTGGGCCTCTTTGGATTCATCTTGTTTGTCAGTGTGCACTTCTGGTGATTCTTTTGCCTAGTTAGGGAAGTTTTCAATCATTATTTCATCAAATAGATTTTGAGTTCCCTGCTCTCTTTCCTCATCTGTTTCCTATGATGTGATGTCGTTATGCCTGTTTTTGTCCTGGAGGACCCTTAACCCATCCTTATTTTGGGAGAATTCTTTTTTTTTTTTGTTCTTCTGCTTGTATGTTTTCTGCTACCTCATCTTCGAAATTGCAGATTCAGTCCTCTACTTCATCTAATCCACTGTCAATTTTCTGTAAGGTATTCTTCATTTTAGTTATAGTATTCTTCATTTCTGACTGGTTCTTCCTTATGTTTTGTATCTCCATTTTTATGTTTCTTATCTCTTTGTCATTGTTCACACTGAAATTATGGAGAAGCCTTATAGGCAGTGATTTGAATTCTGCATCTGGCAGTTTCCTTGCCTCCATTGTGTTTAGTTATTCTTCTAGAGCTTTGTTCTTTCTTTTATTTTGGAACATGTTTCTCTATCTCCTCATTTTGTCTGCCTCCTCCTCTTTGTTTCTATGTATTAAGTAGGGCTTCTCTGTTTCCCAGTCTCAGTAGAGTCAACATATGTAGTGTGTGTCCCATGGATCCTAATGTCGCCATCACCCTGGTCTCTTGAACTGGATGCTAAAGGTGTGTCTGTTGGATAGGTATTATGTGCTCACCGGTTATATTTGAGCCTTGGTTGTTGTTTTGTCATCAGTTGGGGAGATTAATCCTCAAGATGATCAGCAGTGAAGGAGATGGTTGTGCAGGCGCTGACCCTTCCGAGCAGGATGGTCTTCAGCAGGGTTTTGGTGCCTTCTCAGTCTACTCATTGGTGTGTCATCTCTAGAGTTAGCAGGATGATTCTGCAGCTTTGTCCTAACTCCAAAACTAAGGGTAAAGGGACTCGGGTGTTCTGGGATGGTCCCCACTTCAGGACAAGTTTAGCAGCAGCTTCGGCCATCTGAAATGAGACACTAAGCAATCCGCAGATGGCTGTTATCCATGCTCAAATTGGAGGTGCCTCAAGAGGCCAAGACTCAAGCCAAAGTTGGTTGCCACTAATGCAGAACTTGGGGCTGCTTGGCAAGATGTCTGGAGCTCGCTGAGGCCAGATGCTGTTTGTTTGGGGTGTGCAAAGCTTTGAGAGATTTCTGGATGATCCACAGCATGAGCCAAGACAGGCTGATTGTATGGAGAAGCCACTGGAAGCAGCTTGGGTACACCTGCATGTTGAGAAAGGGCAGGTACAAGGGACTCCCGAGAGTCGGGTGACCTGTGTTAGTTATGTTGACAGAGACTCAGATATAGCAGCTCCCTGCGTCTGCATGCTGGGCTCAACAAAGAAACAAAGGCTTCTGCCCGCACTTCTGTCTGGGAGAAAGCCACTCCTCCAGCCCTCGCTCTGGAGACTGACAACTCAGTTCCTCCTGTGTGGCCCTGGCACCTTTGAACAGCTGTCTCAGCACTGGAGCTCACAGGGAGTGAGTCCATTAGCAATAAGTCTATGTGTGCATGGCCGCTTAGGAGGCCATCGATCTCACTCAGTAACTGTCTCTACTGGTTTTCACAGACAGAAGTGTGGGGACTTCTCTACCTGGCAAAAGAACCTTGGTCTGGTGAGTCCAGTGTGGGCTTGGGACACCAGACTCCTCCAGGGGGACCCCTACAGCTGAGATGTCTCTTCTGATTTCTAATCACCACAAAGGGGTGTTGGCCACCCTGTTCTGGGTCTCCGTTTCTTTTACCTGTCTTGAGGTGGCCTCTTCTGTGTGACCCCAGTCAAAAGACTTCTGTTCACCTGGAATTCAGGCAACTCCCAGTGATGGTCATTCGATAGTTGACTTGTTCTTTTGAGGTGATCCAGGGTTGAGGCGAGCATAACATGTAACTGCTTTTCCATCTTGACCAGAAAAATCTCATCTGTCTTGTTAAATGTATCATCAATGTGTTCATTTTTAGTATTGTATCACGTTTCATTTGTGGACATCCCAGTTTTGTTTATCCATTCTTCTGTTAGTGAACATTTGGCATGTGTCTTGTTTGGGGTACAACAGGGTGGAATTTATCGACATTCAAAAAGAAAGCACAAGTTTTCTTTGAAACTTGATGTTCTTGCCCAAGTGGCAAAAGGAAATTAGTGCTTCATAGAATGAAATTTCTCAGGGAAGTGCAGCCAGTTAGGAATCTAAGTGGACTTTCAATATTTCTTGGGAAACTACAATTTCGTTTCTCTCCTGATTTTCTCTGTTGAGGGAACTGCCGTGTTTGAAGAGGAAACAAGAAAACTCGAGAATAGGAAACTGGATGAAATCTTCTAGACTCCTAAAGTCTTGACCTGACTCCTAGAGGAGGAGTCCATATCCTGAGGAGAATAGGAAGAGGACATGATGGTGGCATATGACATGTCTAACAAGACACCTCCGTAAAATACACAATAAGCTTTTGGGACAGAAAAACAGCTCTCCACAGATAATATTACTTCCTTTGACTGTAACAACAGAGGACTGTGTTCAGAAGTTGTGGGGTTTCATCTCACCTCCACCTCTGACCATGGACCAGCTACATAAACTCTCTATATTTCAATCACTTGTGTGGAAGAAGAGGCTATCTGCCCTGTGTTCCCTCTGTGTTAGAGGACTGTGTGCTTCCTGGTGCTCAAAACAAGCCAGTACATTCCTAAGAGATGCCAAGGGTCAGCCAGAAAGAGGAAGGGGAAAACACGTCATGAACCATGAAACACCCTACTCATTGGCCAGTATGACAGCTGTCACTTTTTGGCTCTACCTCAGAGTCCAAGCTGGGACTGAGGTGATGGCTGGAGATGGCATGAACATGGGCCGTGCTGCTCTTTATCTGTCTGGGAGTGCTGTCCCCAGTGACACCGTTCTTCCTGGTCTCCACAATAAATGTCCTGGCACTTCTCAATTTTCACCTCCAGGATAAATGCCACATGCCAACCCTCTGCTCCTGGTTACCTTAGAAGGATCTCTGTGAGGGAGAAAAAATTTAAAAAATTCCACCAGCCTTTACAGCATCCTCAGTGTGTGCTCTACCAATAGGAAATAAACAGGAGACATTGTCTGGTCATCTTCCTTTAAAATATAAAGCAAGTCCCTTAAAGAGTCTTTCCAAGGAATCCTTCAGAAGATCTTGAAATTCCTTTTCTTTTTCCTCCATTCACCCTGATTTCCCAAAGCACACACAGCCATGGCGATCCCCCTACCTTCTGTGTTGAAATTCTTTGTCATCTTGCTCTCTCTTGAGATTGAAGGCGAAAGAGGATCAAAGGACCACATTCCAAAGCCCAAGCCAGTTCAGAATCTTCGCTCTATGGCTATCAGGCTGCAGATGTGCTATCCTCTACTTGGTCTCCAGCTCCCTTCTGGGTCAAACGTGGTCTTTGTCACACTTACTATAGGAAAAGATTTCTTTGGAAGGTAAGTGATGTTTCCCTAAAAGCCATTTTACAAGCCATCGTTGCAGTTGCATGGAGAATACGTCTGACTCAGTCCCAGGCCAGCCCTGAAGTGCGGACGGGTGCCCAGAAGACATCCAGCTCCTTTCAAACACGTGCTAAGGAAGCCAAGAAATCTTTAAATGCAAAAGGGTATAATACCTTCAAGTTCCCAATGTTTGAGAGCTGCGGACATTTTGCAAATAAAGGTCCACAGGGAAAGGACATTTACTAAATAATGCTATTAGTATTTTACAAAGTCTCCACTAGAGAGAAAGAGTCTGTGGCCAAGAAACCAAATCTAAACAAAAAGGTAACAGGGCTAGGTAACATTCTAGCAAAGGACCCGGCCAAAGTGGGTCCATAGGCAACGTTTTCAGCACACATATTTAAATAGCTGATAGACTTACATTAGTGGGAGAAATGTTTTCAAAGACTGTGCTCTCACAGACTCAAATATCCTTTGAGAAGGACCTTCCATATTTGCCCTTTGATTTCTCTCTTGTGAACTCAATCAACACTCAGTGTGTGGCTGTGAGATCAAATTATGTCTAATTTTTAAGCAATTCATGATGAAATTATTCAGTCATTTATTTCATTTTGATTTATGCCCTTTCAACATTTGAAGAGTTGTGAGTGATCAAGCATCACGAGTAGAAGGTGTGTGTCTTTCCCGTGCTATAGCCCTAAGATCCTTGGTTGAAAGATTTCGGGGGCACTGAAAGAATTTATTGTTGTGCGAATGAGCTGAAGTTGTTGGCTCTCTCTTGAGTTGGCCTTAAACATGATTTTCAAGTGTAATCCATTGAGGGCATACTGGGGGCTTACCTACCAGTTCCCCTGGTAGCTAGTTGGAACACTCATGAGGTTTGGGAGAAGAAATCATTTAACAGTTCAGAATGGCCTGTTTGTTGGGTAGGGTTCTGGGTGCAGTTACCTAAATTTGTATGAATAAGACCTATGCTCCTAGTGCAAACTTGCTGAAAATTATCTTAACTGCTGTTTTAACGATCATCAGAAGAGTAGAAATATTGATCAACACTGCCACCAACCACACACGACTATACATGCTGAATGAGAAAAGCAAATGTGAGCTGAAGGTCTGAAAACAAAGTAGACCTACCATCCACCCCAGCAATAGTATGCTAAGACATCTACACATGAGAAATGAAACTTGGCAATAGTGTGCAAGTGCATGTGGGTACAGTATCTCTGCTCATAACTGCCACACTCGCAAACAACCCATTGCACAGAAAACTAACTTAAATTTTCAAAAAGCAAAAGTAGACTTGAACAAAGGGAAAGACATATCCTATTATTGATGAAGAAGACTCAATGTTATACATATGTCAGTTATCCCTAAGTTAACTTATAAACAGCATGATTCTCACAGAAATTAAAGCACTCTTTTCCAGACTGGTGTAAGGTAAGTTGATTAGAAAATTCAAATGGAAAAATAAGTAGAAACAACCGAGAAAGTTCTCAGGGAGGGAAAAGGAATAAGCATAGCACATCACATAGTATTCTAAAATCAGAATATAACATCTTTAAAAGGATTGTACTGGCACATTAGTACATAAATAAACTAAAAGAAACAAATAAGACTCCAGAAACAGACTCACTATTAATGCAAATTAAGCATATGAAGAAAACAGTATCTGAAACTGGAAGAAAAGATCTTTTGTTAATTAAGTGGAACAGGTACAAGGAAGAATCTATCAGGAAGGTAAATTTGTCCAAATATATTACATTGAATATCAGGGTAAATTCCAAATGAATAGCAGATAAAAGAAAACCATTCAAGCACTAGGGAAAAAATGAATAAATGCTTTTATAATATGGGAGTGGAGAAAAGATACCTAAATTTTGACTCAGAACCCAGAAGCAATAAGAGATTGATAAATCTGAAAAGATGTACACTTCATAAATATCTTTGCATAACCAAATATATAATAAGCAAAGTTTAATAAAAAAGGACAAATTAAAAAAGGTGTTTATAACTGAAAGACACTAGACAAAGGGCAACTCTTCATGCTCTATTAAGACCTCCTAAAAATTAAGAATACCAGCGAATCATTAGAAGAATGGGCTGAAAATAGGAAACTGCGATAGGCATGTTGTGAAATGGCCCCAGATGAGTCCCATTTTCCTCACTTTTACGCCGTCGCTCTTCTTCCAACGAGCACAGGCGAGACCTAATGGCATGCCTCTGATAAATAGAAAAAGGCAAAATTTATGCAACGTGACTTCTGTGATTAGGTTATGAAAACCTATGGCTGCCATCTTGCTGGCACCCTCTGGCTCTCTCACTTACTTGCTCTGATGGAGCCAGCTGCCATCTTCTATGACGCTTGACGGAGAGGTCCATCTGCCCAGATACTAAATACTCTGCCAACAGCTTGTGAGGAACTCAACAAATGAATCCTGCCGATGACAACGTAAGCACGCTATGTACTGGATCCTTCTTCCTGAGCCTTCAGATGAGACCACAGGCCCAGCTGACATTTAGTCTGGGGCTTTGGAAGAGACTGTGACATAGAGCAGACGTCTGCGCTACCTAGGCCATGGATCGGTACCTGATAGTGGCCTATCAGGTACAAGGCCAAGAGAGCTAAGTTTTGTCTAATTTGCAGCTGCTCCCCAGTGCTGACATCACTCCCTCGGCTCTTCCTAAGTTCATTAGGCATTAGGTCCTCATGGGAGAACCAGTCCCAGGTGTCATAACGGTTGGGGACTGCTGAAGTAAAAGATCCAGCTAAGCTGTGCCCAAACTACTGATCCACAGCAGCTGTGAGATAACAAATAAATGCCTGTTGCTTGAAGCCACTAAACTTTGGAGCAATTGATTACTTGGCAGCAGATAACATATCATGAAGTAAAAAAAAAAATAGCCTTAAAGCATTTGAAATAATGCTCAACTCACTAAGAAGAAAAATGTACATTAGAATGACACTGAGATACCATTTCTGACCTATATCTTGAAGAAAAATTGAAAAGTTTTACAGTGTATTTTGTCCTAACAAAGCACTGAAGCAGACATTCTCATAGCTTGCTCAGGGGGATGCAAAATGATCATCCCTATAGAAGTAGCAGCAACACATATTTTTAAATGACAAAGTCCTAGGAATCTAGCCTGAAGATACTGGCAAAATATAAAAAGATGTAGCACCATGGAATACCATACATACATATGTACATACCAAGCTGGCTGAATAAACTAGGGTACATCCATATAATAAAATAGTATGAAGCCAAAAAAAGGAGAAATATTTCTACACACTGATATAGAGGGATCTGCAGGATTTTGTCAAGTCAAAAAAGCAGGGTGCCAAATCACACACACACACACACACACACACACACACACACACACACACAGACACACACACACACACACACACATACACACACACAAACTCTGATTGCATTCTGAAAGAGATGGGATAAATATGAACACACAAGCCTTACATTTGCAAAAGAAAACAAGGGGAGACAAAACCAAAATTAAAGTTACCAGAGATAAGCGAGAATCAAATCGAGATTAGAATAGAAATTTATTCAGACATTCTCTGAATAAAACTCTTTCAAGAACTTTGACTTTGAAATTCCGTAAATAATTTTCTTAAAAATAGAAAACAAGGTGAAATGAATAAGCTTTTCAAGTTGGTGATAGAACTATGCAACCATAATTAATGGTTGATGGTATTGCCATTATTACATCAAAATCATTTAGAATGTAGTATTTTGACTCCATATCCTTAGTGCATTACATTTTAAAGACAAACAGGCCTTAAATCTTCACTGTATTCAGTAGCATTATAGCTAATAATAATACTAGTAATATATCATTATAATTATATATATAATTTTAATATTTTCTATCATAGAATAAGCAAATAATTAGGCTAATGTTGGGTCTTCAGTGTGAAAGAAAGAAATGCGGCATCAAATTGCAGCCAAATAAAAATTGTCTAACTAAGTTCGAACATAATTTTGTAACACATTAATTTTTTTCTTCTTAAAAATTCATATATCCTAGTTCGGTCCACTAAAATACCTAGATATAATGGCAATCCAGTAGAATGAGACCCAAATGTGGTTTGTAAATACCATCTGCGTCTCTAGGGCTCACTGCCAGAGTGACATGGCTGATTGAATGTCTAGGCCCTGAAATACACAGGACACGACTAGGATACCTTGTTGAGAGACAAAAAAAGAAAGCCTCAGAGACTAATGGAAACTGTTAATGGTTTTTCTTTTGGGAGTGATGACATGTTCTGTAATTAGATAGTGGTAATAGCTGCAGAACTATGTGGATGTACTAAAAACCACTTACTGGTACAAGATAGAGCTTGAACATTATGGTATGTGAATGACACTTCAATAAAACGATTATTATCGAGCTAATAAAAAATTAATATGCATATTTATTATCTAACAGTAAATTTGATATACACATTTAAAGTAAAATAATAGTTTAAAAAAATAAAATAAATAAAACAGTAATTCAAATTAAATAGCACGTATTTATTATTATTATTTTTGCCTAGACCACCTGCTCTTCTTAACTGGTCTCCCATCCAAGTACTAACCAGGCCCAACCCTGCTTATCTTCCAAGATCAGATGTAGGGCTTCCTCAGGGTGACATGTCCACAGAACATGCTCTGTGGCCCCAATAGGCTTTGATCCCAGGACCTTCTGTGTGTAAAGCAGATGTGATAACCACTGGACTATGGAACCCTGTCCTAAAATTTCACTGAAATTAAGTGTTTGGAATAACAAAACATAAAGGCTAATGGGAACCACCAGCACTCCCCCTGTGAAGACCATGAGAATCATGACCAACTTTGAGTCACCGGAAGCATCTCTCACTTAATGGGGATGGCCAGAGAATTCATCAGCAAGTGAAGAGTTTCACTGAGTGGTGCAACTCTGGATTGCTGTAGGAATATGGCTAGTAGCAATGTATGCCGAACACGCAGTTACGATGTGGATTTTCAGTGGGGAAACCTTGATGATGTAGGATATAAATCTCAGAGAAATGGAAATCTATGAAAAAAATAAAAACTTATGAGATACAGAATGTAGCAAAGCATCGCTGGAAAACTTTTTAAAAAGCTGAATACAAATAAAAGAGGATTTATTTTCAAACAATACAAGTTTGGAAAATGATACTCAAGCATCTATGCTTCTGTGAAACTTATTCCAGCATCACGTGAACAGGCATGAGTCATAAAAGAACTACAGGCTCTGATAAAAGAGTTAGAGCTATTTTCAAACATTCTAAAATAATGCTGAAGCTGGAATTGAGATGAAAACACTATCACGTTCTTCTTCCTCCCATCCATGGACTTCAGCCAAATGATAAGCTCTCAGAGGTAGAAGAAGCTCAAAAGGAAAGCACAAAATCAAACTCTAGGCCACGGACGGGCTAATGTCTCCAGACTTTCAAGACAGCAAAGACGGCTGCTCAACACTACTGAGTTTAAAATTGACTTTGCTCCTGAGATGGTGCTCTTGCAGTAAATGTCTACCCTTTCCAAAGGTAATATTCTTTTAGTCAAAATTCTTGAAAAAAAAAATGACGTTAGTAATGATTTGATTTTATTAAAAATGTTTTTCTTTAAGTTTAGGATCTATCATTCAATGCTGCGTAATCTAATGCTTTTAAGCAGGCTATATCTGTACTTATTAATATTCTAGGTCGGTTTTTGACTGGTAAAGTTAATTTTTTAAGGAAATGACCTAAGCTGACAATGATGAGAAAGAGGAGGTTCTAACATGTCCGTGGAACAAGAATTCAATTTTTGGAAATCGTCACTTATTTTGAAAATGAGATCCATGAATAGGTTTCAAGAGAGTTGTGAACCTGTGCAAAATTTGGTGTGCATGGGAATTATTCTAGGAGGAATTTCTGTGAGATTAAGAACCACCACTATACAAATTAATTAGGTCGAGGAAATAAATATGCTTTAACTTCAATATCGAACATTTGATGAACATAGTTAATTTTACTGCCGATAGGTCCTTTTATCTACCATTTTGTTTTTTTTTAAATATTTTTATAGAATATATTTTATTAAGTGTTCTTTGAGGTAAATAGTATACTGTCCTGAATAAAGGTGTTTTATCGTGAAATAATACCAATAGAATTATGTCAGAGAACATGTGTGCCTGTGGCTCCATTGCCAAGGATGGGACAATTTGATCTTAAAAAGAAAAACAAATCAATCGAGCGAAACACTTTGACTTCATAGAAACCCCAAAATAACTGTTAAAGAACATTTATGAATGAAACAATTAGGGAAGTTTAAGTATTGACTAGGTATTCGATAACATTAGGAAATTATTGTTAACTTTCTTGGGTGTAACAGTGATGATGTGCTTGTTTTAAAAAAGGTATCCTATCTTGTAGAAATGCGTGTTGACGTATGCATGGATCAAATAATACATTCCAGGGAGTCGCTACATAATTAATTGAAGGCTGGGACTGGTGAGAGACAGTGAAGTTAGAGATGACACATAATTATCCAGATATTGATAACTCCTGATGCTGAAGTAATTGCATCTGAAATTTTCCAAAATAAAAACATAAAAACAATCTCATGAATTCATACTCAAGAGTTGAGTTGATACTTTCAAAAGACAAAAAGGGAAACCAAGAGAGCAAAAACAATTTCTAAAACAATACATTGGTCCACACCAATGATCGCCAAGGGCATTCTCCTTCACTCTAGAATCATCAAAAAACAATTACCATATGCCACCTGGTATAAAGCATTTCGGAACATGGCACCACCTTTGAAATACTCTTCCTCAAACAGCTGACCTAGAATCTAATCAAGCCTCAAGAGGTAACAAGTTTAAGAACAGCACAAGTCACACACTTCCTTCAGCAAATCAAAACCATTTTTTACAATAGGGGCAAAAGGTGTGTGGCAGGGCAGTGCTTTAAATTAAGACTCGAGAAACAGAGTGAGCACCTCAGGAAGAAAAACAAAAAAAACTGTAGAATTAGTTTTAAGAAATTTAACAATTATAAGTATTTGATGATAAGGAATAATTATTAATTTTGAAAGTTATGATATGATGTATTATACTTTACGAAATGCCCATTTGTGTTAAGAGAGTAAAATGCAAATATACAGGGATGAAGTGACATGGTGTCTGGGGTTTGCTTTAAAATCCATTGGAGAAAGAAAAATAGTTAGAAAGGAAGGAAGAAAGAGGAAATAAATCTAATATGGCAGAATCTTGATAACTGTGGAGTCTGGTAATAGATGTCGGAGGCAGGATTTCTTATACTATTCTCCCTATATTTGCACATTTTGGAAAATTTTATATTATGCAAAGATATTGTTACCATGCTATAGGAAACACAATTGATTGTTTTAGAAGTTGAAGAGCGAGATGTAAAACTTTCAGACACTCTTAGTTCCATCCACTAGGTTTATCATATTGCTTAAGTAATAGTTAAAATCTAGAGCTAGTAAGACCAACTGGAGGGGAGCAAAATCCTTCTTTAAAAAATGAAAGTTCCATAATTCAATCAATGAACATATTTGGACAGAGAAGATAAAAGGAAACTGGTTGGGGAACTCTTTACCAATAACTACCTTTGCCATGGTCTTCAATCCTTGAAAAGATTTCATAGACCACCCTAATACTACTTCCCAGACACTCCGGGTAGTCTTGGGTATGCAAAACCAACACAAGTGGATTTCATATTTCCCAAATTTTGGGATGTACTTCATTGCATTGGGTGGGGGGGTGTCTCGAAACAGAGAAAATACATCCCAAATGACAATGGAAAGTCACCGGCCAGACCGGCCACAAGAAAGGCAATGCCTACTTCCAGTGTATCTGGATTGAAGGTCACAGAGAAAGAAGTTGTGAAGGATATACCCTCTTCGTTCATCATGTCCCAGTAATCCCAAATGGCAGCAATGGAGATAAAAATACTGGCCACTACGTTCATAAATTCTGAAACTTTAATTAGGTCGTATGTGGCACACGTATGAAAATCTGTCACGTATAGATTCCTTAATGCACACATCACCATAGCTTTTCCCAGGAGCTCTAGGATGCTGGCAGCCAGTAGGATGTGCTGAGAAAAACGAATATCAAGCGGGAGGTAGGTATCCTATTTGGCGTAATGGTGGTAAGATGTGACTGTGTTGAAGAAACCATTGAGGTGGAAAATGCACACTTTCCACACTCCCACACGGGCTAGACCATGAAAGTAGTGCGCCAGGTCGTCCATGTTCCACATCTGCCACACCGCAAAGCCTATGGACATGGTGGAGAGGATGCAGGCTACTGTGGCCACGACGAAACCTTCCAATTGGCAATCAGCATTATCGTCAGGTGAAAACAAGGTGACCACATCCTGAGTGAAACTGCAAACAAATACAGAGCATTATGAAGGTGGGACCCTCAGGCCTGGAAGAGCCCCCCATGGGTAAGTGGTGCTCCATCAGAAAATGGAGGTCTGTGACCCACATGTTCTGCTGACAGGGTCTCACAGACCCCAGGATGGGAGCATGAACTCTGTCTCTAAAACGAAGTGGTCCTTCATTATTGGCAAAGCCACTTTAGGGAAGTCACTCTGTCCTCAACTTAAAGCATCACATTCTTCAAAACAGTTTTGTATCCCATCTTACAGTGATGTATATCTGCCTGGGCAAGGGGCTTCCTGAGCCAGAAACAATGGGGGTGTGGTGGAGGCAGTTTACAGGGGAATAGGGATGTGAGCTGGTCCCATGGAAGAGTGAGGTGCTGAAGAGAAAGCAGTGGTATAAATTACAATGTCTACTCTGAAAGCTACACTGAGAGCTGTATTTCCAGCCCAGCGCTGATGTCCTGTTGAATCAAAATTTCTTTATATAAAATCCTCGCATCTCTGGATGCCGGGCCACATGGCCATTATCTGCATGACACTATTCTCACTCTCACATAACTCTTACAAAACTCAATGACCCAAGTTAGGGGGTGGAATTGAAGTTGGAGAAATGTAACCTTTGTTCTTGGCTCCAGAGAAATGTCTCTTGCCTTTGTTCTGGGGTTACTGGCTCAGAAACTTGATATCTCCTTTACACACAGGCCACCTGGCCTCTTCTCTCCAATGGTACCTAGAAGGATGCTGTGTGAACGTCTCAGTTAAGTCATATGGGTCACTTAAGTACATTTGCACACTACATATGTGCTTCCCTATGATTTTATACCCTTTAAAAATGTTTTTGGAATAATGAGGCCATTGTGAAATGGAACCATGTAGGAAGTGTAGCTGTTTTATTGGTTATCTACTGAATGTTAAAAGCAAAGCCCACTTAAGAGAATTGTAAAGAAAAGAAGCTATTTCTCTAAAGTGACTCAAGTGCATCTTCCCCATTCCTTCCTGGGCACACTTTTCCCACTGATGTGTGTCTTTTGTAAAATAGCTTTCTTGAGACATAATCTACACACAATGAAATTCTCTATTTAAAAATGAACAATTGGTTGGATTTCTGTATATTCAAAAGAGTATGTAACCATCATCATTAATTTCAGAATGGTATAATCAGAGAGAGAGAGAGAGAGAGAGAGAGAGAGAGAGAGAGAGAGAAGGAAGGAAGAAAGAAAAGGGAAGGGAAGGAAGGAAGGAAGGAAGGAAGGAAGGAAGGAAGGAAGGAAGGAAGGAAAGAAAAAAGAAAGAAAGAAAGAAAGAAAGAAAGAAAGAAAGAAAGAAAGAAAGAAAGAAAGAAAGAAAGCAATCAATCAAGCAAGCAAGCAATGATGTACCTATCAGCAGTCAAACCCCAGTCTCTCCTGGCCTCAGTTCTGGGAACCTCCAATATGTCTCCACAGATTTGACTATTGTGGATATTTCATACAAATAGAAACATACAATATGTGGCCCTTGATTCTGGCTCTTAACTGAGCACATGTTTTTCATGTTTACTCATACATGTATCAGTACTTCATTCTTTTTCATGACCCAGTAATATTGCATCATATAGGTATAGTACCGTTTGTTTATGCACTTAGCAAGTGATGGGCAATTAAACTGTTTTCACTTCATGTTCACAGCAGCATCATCCGTGCATAAGTCTCTGTGTGGAGGTATATTTTCATTTCTCTTGGGTATGTATCCAGGAGTGGAATGCTGGGTCACAAGGTAACTCAATCTGTAACATTTTGAGCCCCAGCTAATGTTTTCCAAAGTGGTGGCTTCAAATCACAGCAGAGCACTACCCAACCACCTCCTCAAACAACAAACCCAAGGGGCAAACTTTGCGGGCAGCAGAGCCCTTCTAAAACAAATCCTGCTCTGTAGGGTCAGTCGCTGCACAGCAACTCCTCCACTGCAGTCACAGCCAATCAGCCTGAGGGTCAATCCCTCCCAGTGATGTGCAAACAGCAACCATGGCTCAACTACAACAGGAGGACACACACAACACAGGCAAAAGACACACCTAGAGCACCTGGCTCAGGTAAGCAGGGAGATGGTGCTACTGGGACCCACTGGTCATATACTAACTACCAAAGGCTAAAGGCAAGGAGATAATCATAAGACCAGCAGCAGAAAAACAGTTATTTGCCTACAAGAGAGCTCCCATAGAAGGCTCCTTTTCCAAAAGAAACTTGGTAGGCCAGAAGACATTGGCAAGAAATAATCAACATGATGAAAAGAGAGTACCTACAACCAAGATTATTCTGTCCAGCAAAGCTATCATTTAGAATCGAGGGGCAGAGAAGAGCTTACCAGACAAGAAAAAGCAAAAGGCGTTCATCAACTCCAAACCAACAGCAACTTTTTTAAGAAGAAAAGAAAAAAGAAAATATATAAATAATAAAATGGCAATTTATGCTCATCTGTTAAGAATTACTTGACAGGTACATGGGTTAAATGCTGCAATCAAAAGACATAAGGTGGCTGAATAGATAAGAAAACAAGACCTTTACATGTGCTGCCCTCACACACCCTTAAGAAAGACTCACTTTACATCAAAAGAAACACACCGACTGAAAATACAGGGATGGACAAGTAGATTTCATGTACATGAAAAGAGAAAAAAAAAAGAGCTGGGTTAGTGGCATTTCTACTTGACAAAATGGATTTAAAACCAAGACTGTAACAGGAGACAAAAAAAAAAAAAACATAAGTGCACTACAGGTTATTTACCCAAAGAAACCCAAAACACTACTTTGAAGGAATGTGTGCATCCACATAGTCATTGCAGCATTATTTCCAGTGCTCAAGATATGGCGGCAGCCAGGATGAAGAAATAAGGGGTCAATCATGAAGGAACGAAGAGGTGGCACATATATACAATGGAATATTACTCAGCTAGAAAATGGAATGAAATCTTGCCACCTGCAACAAAATGGGTGGACCTGAAGCGTATCGTGTTGAGTGGAGTAAGTCAGAGAAAGACAAATGCCATATGATTTTGCTTACATGCGACATCTAAAGGACAAAACAGAAGCAAACTCATATATAAAGAAAACATTTTGATGGTTATGAGATGCGAGGGGGTTTGAGAATGGGGAAAAAAGGGACTGGGTTAAGAAGTACAAACTGGTAGCTTCACATCATATGTACAGATGGGTACTAAATTTATGGGGTGATAAATCTAGTGTAAGTTTTATAAAAGTCTAATTACATTGTTTTTCACCTGAAATATTTTATGACAAGCGTATCTTTAAAAATATAAAATTTAAAAAAATATATGAAAAGGGCAAATAACATCTAAGTGTTATTACAAAAAGAGTAAAACAACCTTTAAATTTAAACTTAGAATTTCCCCAAGAATCAGGAATCTCACATTTAAACATACACCCAAAAGAAGAGAAAGCAAGGACTGAAACAATTATTTGTACTGTAGTGTACATAACAGCATGTTCACAACAGCCAAGAGATGGACACAATACAAATGTCCATCATGGATGGATGGGAAGACAAAATGTGGCGTATACACACAAGTTATGACTAACTTGTTTGTGCAAGTAACATGTCATAGTAACTGAGATCTGAACTTCAAACCAAAGACTATTTGTGGTTGGTGTGCATCTGCTCCATTCCAGGGCAAACACAGAAGAAGAATTCATGAATATGGAGTAAGACCACAAATTCACGTGTGTTCCTTAAATTTTCGTAGATATTATATCACCCTGAATCTTAAAAATTACTCTGTGCCCATAATAGAAAATTGACAATCCCCAGAAAGGTACAAGGAAATAAAAGTATATCCATTAGCTGACTTTACCAGAGAGTCAGGTATGTGAGATCCTGAGCAAGGGATGTAGAAAGGGCAGGGTGCATGGGATACTTCTGACTAAAGTCAACAATCTCATTTTGGGCTGCTAATATGAAATTGGTTTTCATGCTTGAAAATAGCTTACTTGAACTAGCATGAAGTTTCTTTTAGTAAACGAACAAACAAATAAAATACTAGTAATATGACCATGTTCAGATAGGTGGGAAGCTTCAAGTTTTGGCTCTCATGTTTTATTTCATTTCCTTCTTTGTTATCTCTTTCTACTTATTTTTTTGTTATTTCTTCAGCTTTAATAAAAATATTTTAATGAACACCTTTGATACTATGTAATATATCTATATATCT
Source organism: Cynopterus sphinx (assembly GCA_030015415.1). Classification (NCBI taxonomy): domain Eukaryota; kingdom Metazoa; phylum Chordata; class Mammalia; order Chiroptera; family Pteropodidae; genus Cynopterus; species Cynopterus sphinx. The sequence continues at coordinate 21,298 of JAKZJJ010000059.1, read as the reverse complement.
GTATATCTCTCTAGCCATGTGAAATTAGATAAATATTTCTACTGGGCAAATACCTCACAGGGCACTCCATAAGGGCTCTATAATTTCTATATCCAATAAATATAGTCCACCTGTCCTTTCAAAGGTTTACCACTTCACGTTTTTAAAACAAAGTATGAAGACACATTCCCCATTCAGTATGCAACCCTACACTATAGTAGGTGTCAGATCTCAGTTTGTTTTTACTCTGAGCAACATGGAGGGTAGGAAGTGGTAGGGAATGTCTGAGTTTGTTTTCCTTGATTTTCATTAAGTTCCAACATCTTCCTGTTGCTCAGTAAATTGTTTCTTTCTACCATCCTATTGAAATCCAAAAGTACTACTGAAATCTTAAATATTTCATTTTCAAGTTTTGATGATGAGCTCTGCCAAATTTGGTTAAAGGAGACCTTGCTCATGTAGTTACCAATATACATCTGAATAGTAATTTCATGATTGTATACATATGTTTCTAATCTTTTGGGTTTGCTTTGGATTCATTTTGGTGACAATACTTTTATTTCATTAAAATTTGTTCTCATTTCTTTTTCCTGAGCAACGAATTATAACGATAACCTAGGCCAAAAAATAGCTAACATTTTCCCTTCATGGTCTGGAGGCTGATCATGTCCAAAAAGAAATATCACACAGCCGACCAAATGTATAGTCAGCAGAAGGGTGTGGCCTGAAGTGGCCTAGAGCTTGGCTAAGCAAAAGTAAAGGCGGGGACATGGCCCGAGGTAATTTTTACTTCCGGACAGAGAATCCTGGCCCAGGCCGGGCTGCCCTCGCCCCTTCCCTGACTAACGCTTCCTCCCTTTCCTGAGAGGCCTCACACGCTCTCTACCCAGAGTGCCCGCGGGCCCAGCAAACCAGCCTGGACCCTCTCTAGGCACCTTCCCCCGCCCGATCTCCCCGGGACGGCCAGCGACAAGTGGAACCCACCGGCTCGCCTCAACTGGCTGCTCCCGTCACCGGACTCCAGGGACCGTTTGGTCCTCACGCTGACCTGCTCCCGTTGCTGGGGCTGGCACACGGGAGCTCGGCAAGAAACGACTCCTCTATTTCGGGCCTCTCGATTTCACGCTGGGGACCCTCGGGCCCGGCCGACGCTCTCTGCCGGGCTCTTTAGCGGCGCGGGACTTTTAAAGGCATCCCGGGCTGAGAAGCTCACTAGCCAGCCACACCCTGGCTTCTGACCGAGCCCGAGTGTCTCCAGGCGTCTCCCACTGTCCGCTGGGACCGAAATCCGCCATGAGAAGCCCCGCGTCAGCTCACGGCTGACCGAATTAAGGGGTCCCACCAAGCTGGTCTCCATGGTGACGCGCATAGTGCAGCAAGAGGCTTTTCCCGTCACGGGATCCAGTCACACACGACACGGACGGCCACATCACATGCCCCTCCCCCTGCGCGCTCGTGCTCCACGCATCCTCGCGCCTCTCGCCGAATCCATAGCCAAGCCAAGCCCGCGCGGCGCGTCTCTCAAAGCTGGCCTCGCGCCCCGGCCTCGCACGCGTCTACGTGCCTCCTCCTTTGCAGGCCAAAGGCCCCGACACGCCGTCTGCACCGGCGCAGCTCGCCACTGACGCCCCGTTGCCCTGCCCGGTCGCCCCCGCGCTCCGACATCTCGGCTCTTGCGAAACTGCCTCTCCGTTCCCAGGAGTCATGCCGGACCTGGGCCAACCAATACCCCGTGCAGGGGCTCCATCACCACCATGAGAGTAGGGGCCGCTGACCAATTCCTACCAGTATGGTGCCACCGGGCCCCAGCACACTCTGCCAGAGCTCGAAAAGCTCATCGCACACTTCGCGAGCGACCCAGGTGCCATTTGGCCACGGACTCAGATCTCATAAGCCACAACGGCACAATTGAAAGCCAGCACTTTCCGACTCCATGTGGAGCCATTCTTGGCCGAGTGACCGGTCCACATCACCACTCACACCTGGGCTGGTTGGCAGGGACGGCTGCCACATATTGCAAGCACCTCACACGGACCCGGGACCAAACATTCCGACAAGTCCTATGCTCCCCTGCTCACAACTACACGTAGCATGCAAGCAAACTGTTACTTGCCAGAACCAGAGAACCAAATGTGTTCCCATCAGCGAGAATGAACCGTCCATATTACCATTCTTGCGATTTCTCACTTTGTGAAGTTCAATTGTTTCTTTTCAAGAACAAGAAGAAAAATGGGGAAAGAGAAGGAAAAAAAGAAAGAAGAGGAGAAGCAGAAGCAGCAGGAGAAGGAACAACAGGAGTAGGAGGAAGAGAAAAAAGGCGAGTAGGAGGAGGAGGAAGAGGAGAGGAGAAAGAGGAGGAGGAGGAGGAGGAGGAGGAGGAAAATGGAGGAGCAGGAGGAAGAGGAGGAGGAGGAGGAGGAGGAGGATGAGAATGAAAATGAAGAAAGCTGAAATTTCTAACAAGTCCAGAAGGCAACAAATTAGAAGGGTGTGTGAGGCCCTGGATAGGCTTCAGGGGACAGGCACGAACAAAAGAGCCGTGATTTTCGGTGTTTAGAAACCCACTGAAATGCTGAGCAATAGCAACTCTGTGAATACTTTTTCTGTATAAATCATAACAGAGCATGTAAAATGACGCAGGTCTGTATCGATACGGGTCAATGTTGGAATCAAAACAATGCAAGTAAAGGATAGGCACATGAAACTACCTTGACAGGGAGAATTTCATTTCTCAAGACAGACAATAGAGTCTAGACAAGAAATTTCTGGAGGAAGGACAGATCAACGATTGTCAAAATGAAAACCGCTTTCGATGGTGGCGATTTCGGGATCAAAGGAGACAGAGTCATTCCACAGATGAATCGTGGAAGCGACCTGTTACCATTTCTGCCTTGAAAATTGACGAAGCAATGATGGCAAAACACTTACCGGGATGAGACGTGAGAAATGACCAGTTTCGTGACTGTGTCTCACTTTTTATGCATTGGACACTTTGAAACGTGGAAAGCCAGTGAAAACAGCCTCAATGTGGCCACTGGCAATCAGTCATGAACGTTGCAAAGCGTCCCACGGCTGGAAACAGAATCAATGTTTAAAAAAACATGCATCAAAGAAAAATTATTTTTTAAAAAAAGAAACTGCTTCAGAGACATTTGATTTGAAAGGGCAGCTTAGAAAACCTGTATGGGGGGCACAAGAATATCAAAACGTGTGGATTCCTCTCTCCATCACATAGCCCTGAATGCAAAGAGAATGGCCCGTCGGTCACCCTTGCATGAATCTGCATCGCGAGTCTCCAGGCGACTTGTGTTTTCTCCAATATATCAATTCCTGCTGTGAGTATCAGTCAATTGATCCGAAAACCCAAGCCGTGGCAATTGGTTTCTGTCAGGAACATGTCAAGAGCACTGAGCTCCCAACAGCAGTGTTCAGCTTCCACCCAGGGTTGGCCTTTGCTGAGCTTTTGCTGCCCTCTCGTGGCAGCACAGAAGAATGCTTCGTGACTCTGAAGGGCTAGAAAACATCCGGCCTGGCTGTTCCTTGTATACTGACAGACCTGCACCTTCCTGAGGCCTCAAAATAGATCACATGGAGAATCCCCACGAAGGGACAAAGGAAGAAAGAAAAAAAAAAAGACCCAGCAGCTCACTTTCCCAGAAATTCAAAGTACTGCCATCCTGAGCAGGGAATAACGAAAAAGCAGGGTGCATGAGTTCCCTCCGAGTTTAGTCACTCTTTCTGCTCTGGTGGTGTTAACCGGGAATTTGGTTTTCACACCTGACTCTAGCTTTCTCCAACCATCATCACATGACTTTGGGATGCAAACTAAAGAAATCACAAACAAGCAAACAAACAAAATAAGTAATCAGGAAATAAATCAACAAACAAACAAGTAAAAAATGAAGAAACAACCAAGTCAATAAGTGAGTAAAAAAGGGAATGAATAGATTATGTAGTTAATTAATTGATTAATTAATTAATTACTGATGTGATAATGTTTGTAATTTGACCCTGTTCAGATACTTGCTTTGACACAGGCTTTGGCTCTCATTTTTAGATTTCATTTTCTAGAAATGAATAAATAAATAAGGAAATAAATAAATAAATAAATAAATGAACGAAATGATGAATGAATGAATAAAAAGTACATAAACAGGTTAATCAGTAAGCAAAGAAATGAATGAACAAATTAATTAATTATTTAGTGAATTGATAATATTTGTAATTGGACCCTGTTCGGACACTTGGTTTGCTCCAGGTTTTGGCTCTCATTTTTATATTTCATTTCCTGGAAATGAGTAATAAATAAATAATAAATGAACGAAAGGATGAATGAATAAATAAAATGTAAATAAACTGGTCAATTTTTAAGTAAAGAAATGAATGAACCAATTAATTAAATATTTAGTGAGTTGATAATATTTGTAATTTCATCCTGTTTGGATACTTGGTTTGCTACAGGTTTTGACTCTCATTTTTGGATTTCATTTCCGGGAAATGAATAAATAAATAAACGAACGAACGAATGAATGAATGAATAAAAAGTACAAGGTAATCGGTAAGTAAGGAAATGAATGAACCAATTAATTAATTATTTAGTGAGCTGATAATGTTTGTAATTTGACCCTGTTCAGATACTTGGTTTGCTGTAAGCTTTCGCTCTTATGTTGCTTTCCATTTTCTCTTGTCTTTTTTTCTTTCTATCTTTTAACTTGGCCATGATAAAAAAAGAAATTGTGCAATGGTCTCCCTTTCTATACTATGTAAAATATATCCAAGTATCTTTATCTAAGTCTGAATCTCGGTGAAATTTGATGACTCTTTTTCCCGTGCAAATCCCCAACAGGGGACTGTTCCCTGGCTGCGTGTTACATGTATTAAATCCGTATTGTCGACTTCCCCTTCAGAAAGTTGTACCACTTCATGTTCTTAAAGTGATGCACGAGGACACATATCCCACCCAGTCAAATGCATGGATCACTATCTTTTCACTCTGGGCAACTTGTCAGGTAGAACGTGACCCTCTCGGTGTGCATTTCTCTGGTTGTCAGAAAGGTTCAGCATCTTTTCCCTGTCTGTCGGCAATTTCGGTTTCTTCGGACCCTTGTCTGGACCTGTTCATTTTCTGTGGGGATTTTGACCGTTTATTTTTGATTTAAATCATGATGTTCACCTCTGCCTTTACTGGGAAAGGACACCTTTCTCCTGTCTGTTTCCAAGATACAGCTTCATGATATTTTTGTGAGTCTTGACCTATGTTTCTCGTCATTGGTGTACGGAAGGATGGGGTTGTTTGGGCTTCGGTTTGGGCGTCGGTGGTCTTGTTGTGTTTTGTTGTGATTTGTCTTGTTTGTTTCTGCCAGCCAGGTCTTTCTGACCGTTCCCTAGGCCAAGAAATTGCTTCCATTTTCCCCTCAGGGTCCGCAAGCTGATCCTGTCCACAAAGAAATATCATAGAGCGGACCGAATGTCTGGGCGGCGGGAGGGTGTGGCCTAAAGAGGCCTCGAGCTGGGCCAAGGGGAAGCAGGGGCGGGGCCATGGCACTAGCTCCTTCCTACTTCCGGGCAGAGAAGCCTGGCCCAGGCCGGGCTGCTGTCGCCCCTTCCCCAAATAATGCTTCCTTCCTTTCCCGAGGGGCTTCACACGCCCTCTCCCCGGAGAAACCGCAGGCCCGGCAAAACAGCGGGGACCCTCTCTGGGCACCTTCCCCAGCCCAATCTCCCCCGGACGGCCAGCGCCAAGTGGAACCCACCGGCTCGCCTCAACTGCCTGCTCCCGTCACCAGATGCCAGGGACCGTGTGGTCCTCACGCTGACCTGCTCCCGTTCCTTGGGCGGGAACACGGGGGCTCGGCAAGGAACGACTCCTCGATCCCGGACCTCTCGACCTCACGCTGGGGACCCTCGGGCCCGCCCGACGCTCTCAGCCGGGCTGTCCCTCGCGGCGCGGGACGTTTAAAGGCGTCCGCAGCCTCTGAGCCTCACGAGCCCGCCGGAGCCTTGCTTCAGACAGAGCCCGCGTGACTCCAGGCATCTCCCACTGTCCGCTGGGCCCCAGATCCGCAGTGAGAAGCCCGGCGTCAGCTCACGGCTGACCGAATAAAGGGGTCCCAGCAAGCTGGTCTCCATGGTGACGCGCATAGAGCAGCAGGACACTATTTTCCGTCACGGGATCCAATCACACATGACTCCGACGGCCACATCACATGGCCCGCGCCCCGTGCGCTCCGTGCTCCACGCATTCTCGCGCCTCTCGCCGAATCCACAGCCAAGCCAAGCGTGCACGGCGCGTCCCTCACAAGTTGGCTCGCGCCCCGGCCTCGCACGCATCTACGTGCCACCTCTCTTGCAGGCCCACGGCCCCGACACGCCGTCCGTACCGGCGCTGCTCGCCACTGACGCCTTCTCGCCCTGCCTGGTCGCCGCTGTGCTCCGACTTCTCGGCACCTGTGACACCGCCTCTCCGTTCCCAGGAGTCAGGCTGGACCCTGGGCCAACCGGCACCCGGTGCAGGGGCTCCATCACCGCCATGAGAGCAGGGGCCGCTGACCGATTCCTCCCTGTAGGCTGGCAAAGGGTCCCAGCACACTCCGCCACGCCCAAAGCGCTCATCGCCCACTTCGGGCGCGGCCCAGGTGCCATTTGGACACAGGACTCAGAACTCATAAGCTTCAGTGGCACAATTGGAAGCCAGCTCTTTCCGACTGCATGTGGAGCCGTTCGTGTTCTAGTGTCCGGTTTTTGCACCCCTTCCACCTGGGCCCTTGGGAGTGGACAACTGCCACGTGTTGGAAGCGTCTCCCAGAAACTCGCGACTGCGGATTCTTGGAAATCCTCTGCTTCCCGACTCAAAGCTACTCTAACCATGCAGTCTCACTACTTGTCGCCGGAATCTCAGAAGCAAACCCCTTCCAATCTGCAAGAACTACCATTCTCAAAACCATTCTTGGGAATTCACACCTCGTGAAGTTCCACTGTTTCTATTATAAAGAAGCAGAAAGAAGAAAGAAAAGAGGTGAAGAAAAAGAATGAGAGAGAAAATAAGGAGAAGAAAATGGAGAAGGAGAAGGAAAAGGAGGAGAACAAAAAGTAGGAAAAGAAGAGTAAGATGAAGGAGCAGAAGGAGAAGGAGCAGGAGGAGGAGAAGGAGGAGGAGGAAGACAAGGAGGACGAGGACAACTGGAAACAATGCAACAGCCTGTTCATTGATGGATGGATAGACTCATTTGACTCTCTCCACTCAACAGAATACTTTTCAGTTTTTACAAGGAAGGAAATTCTGACACATACCCCAGCACAGATGAACCTTAAAGACATCACAGTGGGTGAAAGGTAGACACAAAAGGACAATATTGGACGATTCCACTTATTTGAGGACTCGAGATGAGTCAAAATAATAGAGACAGGTGCTGGCGAGGAGAATGGGGTGCTAGGGTTCTGTGGGGACAAAGTTTAAGTTTGGGAAGATCAGAATGTTCTGAAGATGGACGATGGTGATGGTGGCATGATCATGTGAACTTTTTTATTGCTACTAAACTCTGCAGAACTTAACAATAGTTAAAATAGTAAATTTACGTAATGTATATTTTACAACAATTGGCAAATGTCAGAAACAAAGCAGACACTTTATAAAGTGCAAGGATGTGTTCAATTTATTGAAGGAAGGAGACCTTGTAGTTTGGTGACACCATTTCCACCATCACCCCCCTAGGCTTGGCGACACATCACACATTAGCCATTTGCTTTTTGACTCCCACACTCAGTCATGCCACTGTTTCATGTAAAGAGAGATGTGATTGTGGACATGGCATCACCAAATGTTGTAAGTTATAATCCACATTCAGATGTCCTTGGTTAAAATATCAAATAGCACAGAGGCTAGTAGACGAGGCTGAAAATCTAATAATGCTAGTTTATTTCAAAATGAATGTGGCCTGGGCTTACCTCTTTTGGAGGAACATCTGATGACATTTCACTTCTTCACAAAGATGAATTATCAATGAGTTAGGTGATTCCTGAGAAATCTCATGGCTCTTTTTAACCAAGCCAAAACAAGTAACCACAGGATTTCCCCACAGATACAAAAAGTCAAGAAGAGTATTCCTCAGACATAGAAATGCCAGGAATGTCAGGTTGTAATAGGAACGTACAGATCAAAACATCCTCATGTTGCCATGACTAACAGGGCTGGTCAGTTGGACTTTTGAGTAGCAGGCCTGTGACCAGAGATATCTTAAAGGGCCACAGGCAAGAGGGTAGAATATCACTTGATGCCTTGACAAGTCTTTTGAGAAGAGAAATTTCTTTTGAGGTCCTAGACCAAAGAATCACTGTAATTCGTGAGAGACTTAAGTAGTAACACTGTAAGAAGTGCTGAAGCCACTGTCAGGAAGGCATGTTCTGATGGGAGCCAAGGACAGAACCATGAGGAATGTGCCTTCCTTCAGTGTCCTTGGACAAGGAGCCTTGGGTCAAAATGACATGGGCCCTCATGTGTGGCTTTGTTGTGTTTCAGTTGCAAAGGTCAATTCCATCCTTTGAACTATGCTATGTTAAATATGGTTGTCACCTTATGATGCTTACAGCTGTAATTTATACAATTTTAGGGTAAGACTTCCTTCTAGAAACACACAGAAGAAGCCTGAACTAGGAAGAGAAATAGGCAGGCAGAGGGGAAAAAGGCAAATGGGGGATGGTAAATAGAGAGAAAGCAGGAGAGACTTGTCATTTCATTTTTATTTTTTACTTCCTTTGATTTTAGCAATTATTTGGGGTATAATTTTAACAGTAAAATCTACTCAAGTGTGCAGCTCCAGGAATTTTTACAAAGGTTTTCCTGTGACCTCCACTCAGATTAAGAAACAGAATAGTCCTGTCTCCCAAAAACTTCTTTCATGCCTCTTGCAAGTCAATAGCCACGTGTTCCTGACCCCTCACCCAAAAACGTGATTTTTTCGTTTCTTTTCATCAGAATAATGTTTTTCAGAGTCAACTGTGTTTAGTAATTTTTTTTTTACCCTTTTGATTGCAGGTGATATATAATGTTATACTAGCTTCAGGTATACAACATAGTGATTAGACATTTACATAACTTAGGAAGTGATCACCCCAATAAGTCTAGTACCCATCTGACACAATACATATTTTTTACACTATTGCTGACTACATTTCTTATGCTGTACTTACAACCCTGTGACTGTTTTGTGACAACCAACTGGACTTGAATCCTTCCCCTGTTTCATCCTGTGACCCGCTGCAAACGCCTCCCAACTGACAACCATTAAAATGTTCTCTGTGTCTTTAAGTTTATTTTTGTTTTGTCTATTTTTTCCCTTAGATTCCACATAAGTGAAATCATATGGCACTTGTCATTCTCTGACTTACTCCACAAACACGATACCCTCTATGTCCACCCAGGTCATTGCAGATGGCTAGACTTCATTCCTTTTATGGCCAAGTAACATTCCATTGCATATATGTTCCACCTCTTCTTTATCCATTCATCCACTGATGTATACTCAGTTTACCTCCACATCTTGGCTATTGTAAATCATGCCACAATGAAAATAAGGATGCACATTTCCCTTCAAAGTGGTGTTTTGGGTTTCTTGAGACTATTTCCCCAAAATGGAATTACTGGGTCTTTCTTTGACATTTGGTATAGCCTCTGCTTTTAAGTCTATTTTGCCTGGTAGTCCAGATTTTTCTTCGGTTCCATGTTCAGGGAATGGCTCTTTCCATCCCTACCCCTTTACTTTCAGTCTGTGTGTTTCTTTTGACCTAAAGTGAGTCTTTTCTAGGCAGCATATGTAAAAGGGTCTTGTTTTCTTATCCATTCAGCCACTTTAATTTGTGTGATTGGAGGATTTAATTCATTTATATCAAAGTAATTTTTTTCTTAAAAAAAAGTCCCTTTAATATTCTTTTTTTTTTTTTTTTTTTTTTTTTTTAATACCGGTTCAGTGCTGATGAACAACTTCAGCTTTTGAGTGTGTGTCTCTGGGAAAGTCTTTATCTTTTCTGGGTAATCTTGGTTGGAGTTCCTTGGTTTTCATCACTTTGACTATTTTGTGCCCATCCCTCTGTCCTGCAAAGTTTCTGTTGGAATTTAGCTGTCTTAATGCAGCTCCTTTATTGGCACCTAACTGCTTTTCTCCTGTTGCTCTTAAGATTCTCTCCTCGTGTTTAACCTTTGCCATTTTAATTAGGATGTGTCATGGTGTGGGCCTCTTTGGATTCATCTTGTTTGTCAGTGTGCACTTCTGGTGATTCTTTTGCCTAGTTAGGGAAGTTTTTAATCATTATTTCATCAAATAGATTTTGAGTTCCCTGCTCTCTTTCCTCATCTGGTTCCTATGATGTGATGTCTTTATGCATGTTTTTGTCCTGGAGGACCCTTAACCCATCCTTATTTTGGGAGAATTCTTTTTTTTTTTTTTTTATTGCTCTTCTGCTTGGATATTTTCTGCTACCTCATCTTCCAAATTGCATATTCAGTCCTCTACTTCAACAAATCCACTGTCAATTTTCTGTAAGGTATTCTTCATTTTAGTTATAGTATTATTCATTTCTGACTGGTTCTTCCTTATGTTTTGTATCTCCATTGTTATGTTTCTTATCTCTTTGTCATTGTTCACACTGAAATTATGGAGAAGCCTTATAGGCAGTGATTTGAATTCTGCATCTGGCAGTTTCCTTGCCTCCATTGTGTTTAGTTATTCTTCTAGAGCTTTGTTCTTTCTTTTATTTTGGAACATGTTTCTCTATCTCCTCATTTTGTCTGCCTCCTCCTCTTTGTTTCTATGTATTAAGTAGGGCTTCTCTGTTTCCCAGTCTCAGTAGAGTCAACATATGTAGTGTGTGTCCCATGGATCCTAATGTCGCCATCACCCTGGTCTCTTGAACTGGATGCTAAAGGTGTGTCTGTTGGATAGGTATTATGTGCTCACCGGTTATATTTGAGCCTTGGTTGTTGTTTTGTCATCAGTTGGGGAGATTAATCCTCAAGATGATCAGCAGTGAAGGAGATGGTTGTGCAGGCGCTGACCCTTCCGAGCAGGATGGTCTTCAGCAGGGTTTTGGTGCCTTCTCAGTCTACTCATTGGTGTGTCATCTCTAGAGTTAGCAGGATGATTCTGCAGCTTTGTCCTAACTCCAAAACTAAGGGTAAAGGGACTCGGGTGTTCTGGGATGGTCCCCACTTCAGGACAAGTTTAGCAGCAGCTTCGGCCATCTGAAATGAGACACTAAGCAATCCGCAGATGGCTGTTATCCATGCTCAAATTGGAGGTGCCTCAAGAGGCCAAGACTCAAGCCAAAGTTGGTTGCCACTAATGCAGAACTTGGGGCTGCTTGGCAAGATGTCTGGAGCTCGCTGAGGCCAGATGCTGTTTGTTTGGGGTGTGCAAAGCTTTGAGAGATTTCTGGATGATCCACAGCATGAGCCAAGACAGGCTGATTGTATGGAGAAGCCACTGGAAGCAGCTTGGGTACACCTGCATGTTGAGAAAGGGCAGGTACAAGGGACTCCCGAGAGTCGGGTGACCTGTGTTAGTTATGTTGACAGAGACTCAGATATAGCAGCTCCCTGGGTCTGCACGCTGGGCTCAACAAAGAAACAAAGGCTTCTGCCCGCACTTCTGTCTGGGAGAAAGCCACCCCTCCAGCCCTCGCTCTGGAGACTGACAACTCAGTTCCTCCTGTGTGGCCCTGGCACATTTGAACAGCTGTCTCAGCACTGGAACTCACAGGGAGTGAGTCCATTAGCAGTAAGTCTATGTGTGCATGGCCGCTTAGGAAGCCATCGATCTCACTCAGTCACTGTCTCTACTGGTTGTCACAGACAGAAGTGTGGGGACTTCTCTTCGTGGCAATAGAACCTTGGTCTGGTGAGTCCAGTGTGGGCTTGGGACACCAGACTCCTCCAGGGGGACCCCTACAGCTGAGATGTCTCTTCTGATTTCTAATCACCACAAAGGGATGTTGGCCACCCTGTTCTGGGTCTCCGTTTCTCCTACCTGTCTTGAGGTGGCCTCTTCTATGTGACCCCGGTCAGAAGACTTCTGTTCACCTGGAATTCAGGCAACTCCCAGTGATGGTCATTAGATAGTTGACTTGTTCTTTTGAGGTGATCCAGGGATGAGGCGAGCATAACATGTAACTGCTTTTCCATCTTGACCAGAAAAATCTCATCTGTCTTGTTAAATGTATCATCACTGTGTTCATTTTTATTATTGTATCACGTTTCATTTGTGGACATCCCCGGTTTGTATATCCATTCTTCTGTTAGTGAACATTTGGCATGTGTCTTGTTTGGGGTACAACAGGGTGGAATTTATCGACATTCAAAAATAAAGCACAAGTTTTCTCTGTAATTTGATGTTCTTGTCCAAGCGGCAAAAGGAAATTAGTGCTTCATAGAATGAAATTTCTCAGGGAAGTGCAGCCAGTTAGGAATCTAAGTGGACTTCAATATTTCTTGGGAAACTACAATTTCGTAGCTCTCCTGATTTTCTCTGTTGAGGGAACTGCCCTGTTTGAAGGGGAAACAAGAGAACTCGAGGAAAGGAAAATGGATGAAATCTTCTAGACTCCTAAAGTCTTGACCTGACTCCTAGAGGAGGAGTCCATATCCTGAGGAGAATAGGAAGAGGACATTGTTTTGGCATATGACATGTCTAACAAGACACCTCCGTCAAAAACACAATAAGCTTTTGGGGCAGAAAAACAGCACTCCACAGATAATATTACTTCCTTTGACTGTAACAACAGAGGACTGTGTTCAGAAGTTGTGGGGTTTCATCTCACCTCCACCTCTGACCATGGACCAGCTACATAAACTCTCTATATTTCAATCACTTGTGTGGAAGAAGAGGCTATCTGCCCTGTGTTCCCTCTGTGTTAGAGGATTGTGTGCTTCCTGGTGCTCAAAACATCCCAGTACATTCCTAAGTGATGCCAAGGGTCAGCTAGAAAGAGGAAGGTGAAAACACGTCATGAACCATGAAACACCCTAGTAATTGGACAGTATGACAGCTGTCACTTTTTGGCTCTACCTCGAGTCCAAGCTGGGACTGAGGTGATATGCTGGAAATGGCAATTACATGGGCCGTGCTGCTCTTTATCTGTCTGGGAGTGCCGTCCCCAGGGACACCTTTCTTCCTGGTCTCCACAATAAACGTCCTGGCACTTCTCAATTTTCACCTCCAGGATAAATGCCACATGCCAACCCTCTGCTCCTGGTTACCTTAGAAGGATCTCTGTGAGGGAGAAAAAATTTAAAAAATTCCTCCATCCTTTACAGCATCCTCAGTGTGTGCTCTAACAACAGGAAATGAACAGAAGACATTGTCTGGTCATCTTCCTTTAAAATATAAAGCAAGTCCCTTAAAGAGTCTTTCCAAGGATTCCTTCAGAAGATCTTGAAATTCCTTTTTTTTTCCTCCGTTCACCCTGATTTTCCAAAGCACACCCAGCCTTGGCGATCCCCCTACCTTCTGTGTTGAAATTCTTTGTCATCTTGCTCTCTCTTGAGATTGAAGGCGAAAGAGGATCAAAGGACCACATTCCACAGCCCAAGCTAGTTCAGAAACTTCACTCTATGGCTATCAGGCTGCAGACGTGCTATCCTCTACTTGGTCTCCAGCTCCCTTCTGGGTCAAAGGTGGTCTTTGTCACACTTACTATAGGAAAAGATTTCTTTAGAAGGTAAGTGATGTTTCCCTAAAAGCCATTTTACAAGCCATCGTTGTAGTTGCATGGAGAATACGTCCGACTTAGGCCCAGGCCAGCCCTGAAGTGCGGACGGGTGCCCAGAAGACATCCAGCTCCTTTCAAACACGTGCTAAGGAAGGCAAGAAATCTTTAAATGCAAAAGGGTATAATGCCTTCAAGTTCCCAATGTTTGAGAGCTGCGGACATTTTGCAAATAAAGGTCTACAGGGAAAGGACATTTACTAAATAATGCTATTACTATTTTACAACGTCTCCACTAGAGAGAAAGAGTCTGTGGCTAATAAACCAAATCTAAACAAAAAGATAACAGGGCTAGTTAACATTCTAGCAAAGGACCCAGCCAAAGTGGGTCCATAGGCAATGTTTTCAGCACACATATTTAAAAAGCTGATAGACTTACATTAGTGGGCGAAATGTTTTCAAACACTGGGCCCTCACACACTCAAATATCCTTTGAGAATGAACTTCCATATTTGCCCTTTGATTTCTTTCTTTTAAACTCAATCAACCCTCAGTGTGTGGCTGTGAGATCAAATTATGTCTAATTTTTAACCAATTCATGATGAAATTATTCAGTCATGTATTTCATTTTGATTGAGGCCCTTTCAACATCTGAAGAATTGTGAGTGATCAAGCATCACGAGTAGAAGATGTGTGTCTTGCCTGTGCCATAGCCCTAAGGTCCTTGGTTGAAAGATTTCGGTGGCGCTGAAAGAAATTATTGTCGTGCGAATGAGCTGAAGTTGTTGGCTCTCTCTTGAGTTGGCCTTAAACATGATTTTCAAGTGTAATCCATTGAGGACATCGTGGGCGCTTACCTACCAGTTACCCTGGTGGCTAGTGGAACCCTCATGAGGTTTGGGAGAAAAAAATCATTCAACAGTTCAGAAGGGCCTGTATTTTGCGTAGGGTTCTGGGCGCAGTTACCTAAATTTGTATGAATAAGACCTATGCTCCTAGTGCAAACTTTCTGAAAATTATCTTAACTGCTGTTTTAACGATCATCAGAAGAGTAGAAATATTTATCACCACTGCCACCAACCACACACGACTATACATGCTGAATGAGAAAAGCAAATGTGAGCTGAAGGTCTGAAAACAAAGTAGACCTACCATCCACCCCAGCAATAGTATGCTAAGACATCTACACATGAGAAATGAAACTTGGCATTAGTGTGCAAGTGCATGTGGGTACAGAATCTCTGCTCATAACTGCCCCACTTCGCAAACAACCCATTGCACAGAAAACTACCTTAAAACTTCAAAAAGCAAAAGTGGACTTGAACAAAGGGAAAGACATATCCTATTATTGATGAAGAAGACTCAATGTTATACATATGTCAGTTATCCCTAAGTTAACTTATAAACAGCAAGATTCTCACAGAAATTAAAGCATTCTTTTCAAGTCTGGAGTAAGAGAAGTTGATTAGAAAATTCAAATGGAAAAATAAGCAGAAACAACTGAGAAAGTACTCAGGGAGGGAAAAGAAATAAGCATAGGACAGCACATAGTATTCTAAAATCAGAATATAACATCTTTAAAAGGATTGTACTGGCACATTAGTACATAAATACAATATAAGAATCAAATAGGACTCCAGAAATACACCCAATATTAATGCAAATTAAGCATATGAAAAAAACGGTATCTGAACCTGGGAGAAAAGATCTTTTATTAATTAAGTGGAACAGGCACAAAGAAGAATCTATCAGGAAGGTAAATTTGTCCAAATATATTACATTGAATATCAGGATAAATTCCAAATGAATAGCAGATAAAAGAAAACCATTCAAGCACTAGGGAAAAAATGAACAAATGCTTTTATAATACGGGAGTAGAGAAAAGATACCTAAATTTTGACTCAGAACCCAGAAGCAATAAGAGATTGATAAATCTGAAAAGATGTACACTTCATAAAAATCTTTGCATAACAAAATATATAATAAGCAAAGTTTAGTAAAAAAAAAACAAATTAGAAAAGGTGTTTATAACTGAAAGACACTAGACAAAGGGC
The DNA here is from genome assembly GCA_030015415.1 of Cynopterus sphinx. NCBI lineage: Eukaryota > Metazoa > Chordata > Mammalia > Chiroptera > Pteropodidae > Cynopterus > Cynopterus sphinx. The sequence continues at coordinate 5,570 of JAKZJJ010000059.1, read as the reverse complement.
AACTCTTCATGCTCTATTAAGATCTCCTAAAAATAAAGAACACCAGCGAATCATTAGAAGAACGGGCTGAAAATAGGAAACTGCGATAGGCATGTTGTGAAATGGCCCCAGATGAGACCCATTTTCCTCAATTTTACGCCCTCGTTCTTCTTCAATTGTGCACAGGCGAGACCTAATGGCATGCGTCTGATAAATAGAAAACGGCAAAAGTTATGCAACGTGACTTCTGTGATTAGGTTATGTAAACCTATGGCTGCCATCTTGCTCTCTGGCTATCTCACTTAATTGCTCTGATGGAGCCAGCTGCCATCTTCTATGACGCTCAACAGAGAGGTCCATCTGCCCAGACACTGAATACTCTGGCCAACAGCTTGTGAGGAACTGAACAAATGAATCCTGCCGATGACAACGTAAGCACGCTATCAACTGGATTCTTCTTCCTGAGCCTTCAGATGAGACCACAGGCCCAGCTGACATTTAGACTGGGGCTTTGAAAGAGACTGTGACATAGAGCAGACGTCTGCGCTACCTAGGCACTGGATTGGTACCTGATAGTGGCCTATCAGGTACAAGTCCAAGAGAGCTAAGTTTCCTCTTATTTGCAGCTGCTCCCCAGTGCTGACATCACTCCCTTAGCTCTTCCTAAGTTCATTAGGCATAGGTCCTCATGGGAGAACCAGTCCCAGGTGTCCTAATGGTTGGGGACTGCTGAAGTAAAAGATCCAGCTAAGCTGTGCCCAAACTACTGATCCACAGCAGCTGTGAGCTAACAAATAAATGCCTGTTGCTTGAAGCCGCTAAACTTTGGAGCAATTGATTACTTGGCAGCAGATAACATATCATGAAGTAAAAAAAAGAAAAGCCTCAAAACATTTGAAAAAATGCTCACCTCACTAAGAAGGGAAATATACATTAAAATGACACGAAGATACAATCTCTGACCTATATCTTGAAGAAAAATTCAAAAATTTTATAATGTATTTTTTCCTAACAAAGCACTGAAGCAGACATTCTCATACCTTGCTCAAGTGGATGCAGAATGATCATCCCTATAGAAGTAGCAGCAACACATATTTTTAAATGACAAAATCCTAGGAATCTAGCCTGAAGATACTGGCAAAATATAAAAAGATGTAGCACCATGGAATACCATATATACATATGTACATACCAAGGGGGCTGAATAAACTAGGGTACATCCATATGATGAAATTGTATGGAGACAAAAAAAGTAGAAAGGTTTCTACACACTGATATAGAGTGATCTGCAGGAATTTGTCAAGGCAAAAAAGCAGGATGCCAAATTACACACACACACACACACACACACACACACACACACACACACACACAAACTATGATTGCTTTCTGAAAGAAATGGAATAAATATGAACACACAAGCCTTACGTTTGCAAAAGAAAACAAGGGGAGACAAAACCAAAATTAAAGTTACCTGAGATAAGCGAGAATCGAATCGAGATTAGAATAGAAATTTATTCAGACATTCTCTGAATAGAACTCATTCAAGAACTTTGACTTTGAAATTACATAAATAATTTCCTTAAAAATAGAAAACAAGGTGAAATGAATAAGCTTTTCAAGTTGGTGAAAATCTATACAACCAAAATTAAAGGTTGATGGTATTGCCATTATTCCATCAAAATCATTTAGAATATAGTATTTTGACTCCATATCCTTAGTGCAATACATTTTAAAGACAAACAGGGCTTAAATCTTCACTGTATTCAGTAGCATTATAGCTAATAATGATACTAGTCATATATAATAATAATTATATATAATTTTAATATTATCTATCATAGAATAATAAATAAGTAGGCTAATGTTGGGTCTTCAGTGTGAAAGAAAAAAATGCGGCATCAAATTGCAGCCAAATAAAAATTGTCTAAGAAAGTTCGAACATAATTTTGTAACACATTAATTTTTTTCTTCTTAAAAATTCATATATCCTAGTTCGGTCCACTAAAATACCTAGATATAACAGAAATCCAGTAGAATGAGACCCAAATGTGGTTTCTAAATACCATCTCCCAGTCTAGGGCTCACTGCAAGAGTGACATGGCTGATTGAATGTCTAGGCCCTGAAATATACAGGACATGACTAGGATACCTTGTTGAGAGACAAAAAAAGAAAGCCTCAGAGACTAATGGGGACTGTTAATGGTTTTTCTTTTGGGGGTGATGACATGTTCTCCAATTAGATAGTGGTGATAGCTGCACAACTATGTGGATGTACTAAAAACCACTGACTGGTACAACATAGAGCTTGAATATTATGGTATGTGAATGACACTTCAATAAAACGATTATTATCGAGCTAATAAAAAATTAATATGAATATTAATGATCTAACAGTAAATTTGATATAAACATTTAAAGTAAAATAATAGTTTAGAAAAAATAAAATAAATAAAACAGTAATTCAAATTAAATAGCACATATTTATTATTATTATTATTGCCTAGACCACCTACTCTTCTTAACTGGTCTCCCATCCAAACACTGACCAGGCCCAACCCTGCTTATCTTCCAAGATCAGATGTTGGGCTTGTTCAGGGTGACATGACCACATAACATGCTCTGTGGCCCCACTAGGCTTTGATTTCAGGACCTTCTGTGTGTAAAGCAGATGTGATAACCACTGGACTATGGAACCCTGTCCTAAAATTGCATTGAAATTAAGTGTTTGGAATAACAAAACATACATTCTAATGGGAAGCACCAGCACTCCGTCTGTGAAGACCATGAGAATCATGACCAACTTTGAGTCACCGGAAGCATCTCTCGCTTAATGGGGATGGCCAGAGAATTCATCAGCAAGTGAAGAGTTTCACTGAGTGGTGCAACGCTGGATTCCAGGAGGAATATGGCTAGTAGCAATGTACGCAGAACACGCAGTTATGATGTGGATTTTCAGTGGGGAAAACCTTGATGATGTAGGATATAAATCTCAGAGGAATGAAAATCTATGAAAAAAAACTTACGAGATACAGAATGTAGCAAAGCATCGATGGAAAACTCTTTTTAAAAAGCTGAATACAAATAAAAGAGGATTTATTTTCAAACAATATAAGTTTGGAAAATGATACTCAAGCATCTATGCTTCTGGGAAATGTATTCCAGCATCACGTGAACAGACATGAGACATAAAAGAATTACAGGCTCTGATAAAAGAGTTAGAGCTATTTTCAAACATTCTAAAAATATGCTGAAGCTGGAATTGTGATGAAAACATGATAATGTTATTCTTTGTCCCATCCATAAACTTCAGCCAAGTGATAAGCTCTCAGAGGTAGAAGAAGCTCAAAAGGCAAGCACAAAATCTAACTCCCAGCCACGGACGGGCTAATGTCTCCACACTCTCAAGACAGCAAAGATGGCTGCTCAACACTACTGAGTTTAAAATTGACTTTGCTCCTGAGATGGTGCTTCTGCAGTAAAATCCTACCCTTTCCAAATGTAACATGCTTTGTAGTCATCTTTCTTCAAAGGAAAATGATGTTGGAATGATTTGATTTTATTAAAAATGTTTTTCTTAAAGTGTAGGATCTATCATTCAATGCTGCTTAATCTAATGCTTTTAAGCAGGCTACATCTGTACTTATTAATATTCTAGGTAGGTTTTTGACTGGTAGAGTTAATTTTTTAAGGAAATGACCTAAGCTGACAATGATGAGAAAGAGGAGTTTCTAACATGTCCGTGAAACAAGAATTCAATTTTTGGAAATTGTCACTTATTTGGAAAATGAGATCCATGAATAGGTTTCAAAAGAGTTGTGAACCTGTGCAAAATTTGGTGTGTATGGGAAACATTCTAGGAGGAATTTCTGTGAGATTAAGAACCAACACCGTACAAATTAATTAGGTCGAGGAAATAAATATGCTTTAACTTCAATATCGAACATTCGATGAACATAGTTAATTGTACTGCCGATAGGTCCTTTTATCTACCATTTTGTTTTTTTTTTTTAAATATTTTTATAGAATATATTTTATTAAGAGTTCTTTGAGGTAAATAGTACACTGTCCTGAATGAAGGTGTTTTATCGTGAAATAATACCAATAGAATTATTTCAGAGAGCATGTGTGCCTGTGGCTCCATTGCCAAAGATGGGACAATTTGATCTTAAAAAGAAAAACAAATCAATCGAGCGAAACACTTTGAATTCATAGAAACCCCAAAATGACTGTTAAAGAACATTTATGAATGAGACAATTAGGGAAGTTTAAGTATTGACTAGGTATTCGATAACATTAGGAAATTATTGTTAACTTTCTTGGGTGTAACAGTGATGATGTGCTTGTTTTTAAAAAGGCGTCCTATCTTTTAGAAATGCGTGTTGACGTATGCATGGATCAAATAATACATTCCAGGGAGTCGCTACATAATTAATTCAAGGCTGGGACTGGTGAGAGTCAGTGAAGTTAGAGATGACACATAATTATCCAGATATTGAAAACTCTTAATGCTGAAGTAATTGAATCTGAAATTGTCCAAAATAAAAACATAAAAGCAATCTCATGAATTCATACTCAAGAGTTGAGTTGATCCTTTCAAAAGACAAAAAGGGAAACCAAGATAGCAAAAACAATTTCTAAAACAATACATTGGTCCACACCAATGATCGCCTAGGGCATTCTCCTTCACTCTACAATCATCAAAGGACAATTACCATATGCCACCTGGTATAATGCATTTCGGAACATGGCACTGCCTTTGAAATACTCTTCCTCAAACAGCTGACCTAGAATCTAATCAAGCCTCAATAGGTAACAAGTTTAAGAACGGCACAAGTCACTTACTTCCTTGAGCAAATCAAAATCATTTTTTACAAACAGGGCAAAAGGTGTGTGGCAGGGCAGTGCTTTAAATTAAGACTCGAGAGAAACAGTGAGCACCTCAGGAGGAAAAACATAAAACTGTAGAATTACTTTTAAGAAATTTAACAATTATCAATATTTGATGAGAAGGAATAACTGTTAATTTTGAAAGGTATGATATGATGTATTATACCTTAAGAATTGTCCATTTATGTTAAGAGAGTAAAATTCAAATATACAGGGATGAAGTGACATGGTGTCTGATGTTTGCTTTAAAATCCATTGGAGAAGGAAAAATAGGTTAGAAACAAAGGAAGAAAGAGGAGATAAAGCTAATATGGCAGAATCTTGATAACTGTGGAGTCTGGTAATAGATGTCGGAAGCAGGATTTCTTCTACTATTCTCTATACTTTTGCACATTTTGGAAAATTTTACATTATGGAAAGATATTGTTACCATGCTATAGGAAACACAAATGATTGTTTTAGAAGTTTAAGAGCGAGATGTAAAACTTTCAGAAACTCTTAGTTCCATTCACTAGGTTTACCATATTGCTTAAGTAATAGTTAAAATCAAGAGCTAGTTAGACCAACTGGCTGAGGGGCAAGATCCTTCTTTAAAAAATGAAAGTTCCTTAATTCAATCAATGAACATATTTGGACAGAGAAGATAAAAGAAAACTGGTTGGGAAACTCTCTACTCAAAACTACCTTTGCCATGGTCTTCA